>JAQIWU010001001.1:0-19596 GCA_034696445.1 Isotomiella minor | reverse complement strand
CTTACCTGTCGCTGTACTTTCCTGTCGGTCCTTACACGTCGTGTCCTTACATGTCCGTACTTACCAGCCCGTTTACCGTTTATATGGCCAAAACAGCAGCATTGTACCACTTGAGATTAAATGTTATGGTCATAGTTAAATAGTACGATTAAAATGCATATATAACAAGAACTTTGTAGCTTCACACAAGTAAAATTTCAAATTGAAGCAGTAGTATTAGTGGTGGTGGTGAGGAATGTGAGAAAGAGTTGTCTTGTCAGATAAAGGGAAGAAACACGAGAGTGTGAATTCGTTGTGTCCTTCCTGCCTTCATGAAAGTTTTCTGCGATGTCTCATTTTGGACGTGGTTGAGTAGGTTCATATCTCTGAGACAATTGATTGAGAACACGTTGATTGTCTATACATCGTAAACACCGGATATAAGCTCTGACTTCTATCTCATTTCTTGGTGTTGGAGGAGGTATGTCTGAAAAAAAACAGTAGATTCATTGATTGGGAGTGAAAGTGGAAACATGCATGTGGTATACAACTTTTTTGTTAGCTTACTAAAAGGACGACTTCTGCACATTCGCATCGTTCTGACGGTTTGCGCTAGCATGTGCATTTTCTCAAAGTTGACCAATCCATCGGATAAAGTTTTATTGCCCTCGTGAGTGAAAGTCATGTCTTTTAGGATTAAAGGCATGAAGGGAATGATTGGAGGAGACGTTTTATTGACAGCCATTCGGTACACACGATGGTTGCGAGAAGGATCTAAAAAAAGAAGTGTTAAGTTAAGCCATTTCTCTTTAGTTTAAAACTATTCAGAATAAAAACTTTTCAATTCTATTCCAAAAACTATTTTAAAACAGTAGCATACCAATGAAGCTCTCAAACTCTGCAAACACTTTTCTTGATTTGGATGGCAAACTATGAAAATGCATTAAAAATCAAATGTTTGATTGACGAAGCTCTGTAATTAATTTACCGTTCCCATGTCTGACTCATTCGGGTCACCGCCACATTTCCCAACCCCATCACAATTGCACAAAAGGCGTTCAGGTTCTGGTATTCCTTGCAACTGAAATGGACAGCAACTTAGGTTAACCACCAAGATAAAAAGACCATTCCGCTGTGTCAGTGATGACAAAGTAAAGTATATGGAAGGCTTCCTCTACTTGGAGGATATTGATTCTGATTGTATGCAACTCATTCTTTTAGTTCCTAAAAATATTCCTTTCAACTTTACTATCACGCCTTCATCTTACTCCATGCAGTCTAAAAGTAATGTACTTCAAAAAATGCAAGCCAACGACATTTTCATAATCGATTAAATATGAAGTAGTTCCTATCCTATATCTTCGTCTTCCCTACAAAGGAAAAAAAAACACTTTCTTTCCCATTCGTGCAGCATGTTTAGGTTCTGCAATATCTTTTGCACGAGAAATACGAGTCTGTAGGAAAAAAGAGAAATCTAATAGAAACTTGTGTAAGAGAGTCACATTCGTTAGCGTATTTCAATTTTCTCCACTTAAAAATCTTATTACGAATAACAGCCAAAGGGAAAAGGAGTGAAAGGCATGTTTCTCTGTCCCAAGCTCCTGTGAGTTAGGGAGAAAGGAGAGAAGAAAGCTTGCTCTTTTGACAACAAGATTCAAGGAGGAAAAGAATTATTAATTTCACTATGCAAATTGGTTAACTGAACAATCCCTTGTTGAAGGTTACGAAATATAGACGAGGAGAAAGGGAAGAAGGAGATGAGAGAACTACTTTACTGCACTTACTATGCTGCCAACTTGAGAAATTTTCTGAACAAAGAGACCCTCTTGCTCACGGTCGCAGTGAGACACATCTCAGTCGCTACCCAATACTGAATTTCGTTGAATCTCCTGAGAAATACGTCCAAGTTTGAGGTTGTCTTTCGGAAATGATGTCGCCCGAAGGTCTTGTAAATCAGCTCGTACTGAAACAAAGAGTCTCCTTTGTAAGTATATGTGCATGTGCTGTAGCAGATTCAATTTAAACTGTCACGTCTTTGACGGACAGTCATTTTCTTTATTCACAAACTTTAGCTCTCACCTCATGAACACATTTGAATAAGCTCCAGTCCAACAAGGTCATGTGATAGGCCAACTCTCTGGTGCTAAATATTTCTAGGTCATAATCCGCCCCTTCGGTGGGTCTCTCTTGCTCAGGCAAGCATGTCTGAAAGTAGAGAAGTAGAAATGAAGGAAATGAAAGTAATAAGTCACACAAGCACGGAGGAGGATTTTCACACAACTCTGACTTTCTCCAGTCTTTCCTTAGTAAATAAAAAAATGTCAGTCGTGGTGAAGAAATCCCATTCAAAGCCTTTCTTCTCTCCATTCCTATTTTACCCTTGCTATAGACCCATACTATACCATGTGAAAAGAATTTCAGTGTTTCTTTCTTCTGCTGAAAGGCAGATTAATTTTGTGTCACACTGAGCAATTATACTGCGTGCTTGGAGAAAGCCCCTATGTCTATTTACCACTGTCAGACTCTTATTCCTTGCATAATATTCATTTTTCATGATTTAATGACAGCAGGATGGAGGCAGGCAGTGACAAATAAATACTTACATACGACGCAGATAGCGAAAAGGATCTCGTGGAGAAAAGAGTAATGGAGAAAGTTTAATTACCAGAGCATCAAGATGGTCTTTGAGAGAAACGAAAATCCTGCCGTTGACACTCAAGGAGGTTGGAATGCTGACATCAGCGTCGGTGAATACAACCTTTTCGCCTGTAGAAATTCCATTTTCCAGTTCACGACCCGTGAAACATCAAATCATCATCACATCACAAATCAGGAGACAGATGAGATGAGGGTCCATGATTTGAGTTCATAGAAAAGGAAAATCAGATACGACACATTAGAATTGAGATATAACGTAGTGGTCATCAGTAGGTATACCGATATAGCGCCAATTAACAATTAAATACATAAGGCAAAGTTTTAGTAAAAGTTGTAGACCGTTTCGTAAAAAGCCATCCACTCATGGGAATGGCACAAGCATAAAACGGTGGGTGAAAGCAAAGTGAAAGTTGAATGTTTAACCTTACCGTTGGACTTGAGCTCCACAAGAATGAGATCATCATGTTTCAGGCCCAGCTTGTCCGCAGCATAGTGCTTCAGAGCATCGGCTGGAGTGTTCAGAGGGAATCTCAGAGTGCAGTAGGTGTGGTCAGCACAGTAAACTCGGAAAATTACTAAAATAAATCATTATTCCCGTCACTTTAGTTCCAGTAAGGTGCCCATTGTACTTTTTTGCTTTCACTATATACGAGGTCGAATATGGCTGAGAGGTCTCTGTTCAGACTCAAAATTGATACGACACTGAATAAAGTAAAAGTAACCCAAGCTTAAAGCCACACGACCCTTCTTCCACCAAACCCAAAAACCTTTCAATCTTTCCTTCCTCTCGTCGTGGCCTAGCCTCCAGGAGTCAAAAAATAGAGTCGAGTCACGTAGAAGCAGATCACTTAAGCTATGCTGATGTAATTATTTTTGCTGCTGCTAAAACTTTTGCCACATTCTTTTCTCCACCACAGTTAAAATGAGTTCGAGCCCTTTCTGTTTTCTTATTGTGGACAACAACAACTCCACGCACTTAGTCGCTTATTACTATAATGCTTTTTTTGGACTTACTGTCATCCGTAGGCCGCATTGTACATCGGCGTTGGATTGGACCCTCTGGCCTCTCTTCTTCTCCTGGAGTTGTTGAAGTATTCCCAAAGAGACTTACAGGTTGTCCTGAAGGAGGAAGCTTCCATTTTTGACCGGCTGTTGTTTCTTCCACATACTGTCTGCTCATTTCCATAACTTGGATCATAAGGCTCAGCTCTTCTCGCAATGTGGATGAGGTCGCACTTTCCTTTTGCACTTCCTCAACCAACTCCTATTAAACGCAATACAATAAGGATTAAAATGGATTAATCAAATCCCATTGCAACCCGAGAGTATGCAAATTGTGGACTGCGTAGGAGGAAGTTAAGTTGTCCCCTGACATAATGATATAGTCTTTGGTAGAAAAAAACGAATCTTTCATCATCATTCATCAATCTTTAAATATATACGCTTCCTCTCTTGTTACACTTCCTCTCTTGTTACATAAAATATGCATGCGTGCTTTTTGGCAAATTCAAAAGATCTCGGTCTACCCACACAACAGTGGACTTTCTCCATCCACTCCACTCCACTGTCACAAGTGTGTGTGTGAGCAGAGGGGGAAAGGGATTGTAATATAAACAGATAATGTTTTTTTTACCTGAAGGAATGTGTGTGTACAGTCTTCCTCGAATACGGGGTCTCCAATGGTAGTAACCCAGCGGTGAACGAATTGGACCACTCTCCGTTTACAGGCGAGGAGAAATTCACGGTCTTGGCATGAAGTCTCAACCCTACAGGTGCATTGGAGTTAAGGAAAATATTCTGTACTTTTTACTTTCAAACACTATGTCCTTTTCTTTCTTTCATAGACAGGCAGTTTCGGCAGCGAGAAGCAAAGTCTCTACTTTTCTACGTTTCTATCTCAAATGAAATCTACTTTGGGTCCTAAAAGCGTGAAGAAAGTGGTAAGAAAAATGGATGGTAATGGATTTGATACGGAGAAGAAGAAGATATCAAGAGCAGACAGGAGAGAAAAAGCGAGAGCAAAATCGAAACAAAGTACGATCTACAACCTATCTCATTAAATTAGAAATTTACAAAAGGATAGAGCAGACAGATAGAAAGGAAAGAACGAAGAAGAAGAAGGAGGAGAGGAAGGAAAAAGGATCTCCGGTTTCCTTTCTTTTTCTTTTCTCTAAAAAACCTCCGTCGTCAAACCATCCAACGGCATCCTCCTCTCCTGCTAAAAGACAAGAAGGAAGATCCATTTCTACACCACACCGAATTACTGATATCCCTTCCTTCCTTCTTCCCTGCTTTCACCATTAAGGGAAGTGACTTGAAACAAAGCAATTACGCCATCAGGGGCTTAACATTACATGAGTCCCCAGAACACAATCGTCTGTCGCAAGTAAACACAAGTTATATACTTTCTCCCTCCAAACTTTATAGTTTTTGCCATCAAAGGAGAAGAAAAATGCAGATCAAGGGAAAACTACTCGTACTTTCCCCTCTTTGTCTACGTCCACTCTCAAAGAATTTAGGCTGTGCGTTATCATCATCACATATTACCCTCGCTCTTACCTACCTACTTGCTTTGTAAAACTCGAGGCTCAAAGTATTTGGACCCACTCGTGAAAACTGACGCTATAGTAGCTCCTCATTTCAATTGCTTTTACTTTCTCCCAAGTTGTCTCTTCAAATATCGTTCTATTCAAATCCAAAGTTGGTAGAGCTTAATGCCAAATGGATGTAACATAATCTGTTCTTTGATGTCATAAAGGGTCCAGGTCTACTACTTGAGCCTTTTATAGGCATACATCTCTAAAATTGTCTGTTTCACATGTGATCATGAATTTATAAAAATTTCGACCCTCGCCTTAGAAAGGAAACCAAACACCGAGTCACGATTTTAATGATGGCAGCTATACACCCACACGGAGTTTAATCTGAGACGTTGAATAAGTCCTCAACAAGAACTTTTAGGAGATGGAGAAAGTAGAATTAGGTACATTTTAACCTGGATAGAAATTGATGTAACCTCTCGAACGGGTTCTTTCAGACAGTTTGATGTTGAAAAGAGAAAGACGGGTTCACATGTTAAAAGAGACGCTGATTAAGACAAAAACGTGAAAGTAAAGTGGGAGGAAAAGAGAAGAGCCATTCTGTTCAATAATCGCCTCCTCAAGTAGGCACTTCTTTTACCCCCAAAACCCTTCACCACTGTCAACTAGGTCTACAATGGTGAAAGTAAGGATATTCATTCAGGAACTTCTTTCTATACGCGTTGTTCGAATATTGACAAAATAAATAATGCGACCACCCACGCATTACTTTTGGCATCATCATCTAAAAGTGTAAGTAAAGCAGGAGCAGCAGAGAGATGTTAGAGTTGAGTTAATAATGCTCTGGAAAAGAGATGAGATCTAGATATCAAAAAACTGGCGAAGACGTTAGTTCGCAAGTTGTTAGTTGCGCAAGATTTGAGAGGAGGAGGAAATGAGATGAGATAAAAATAAATACATTTGTGTATGAAAAGGATATTGTCTTGTGAGTTCCGTGAGCAATTGGTGGATGGGCATGAAGATTATGTGCGTCAGAAGGAAATCGTCGAGAAACAAATCCGTGTCCCCAGGTACAGATGTTCGTCGTCCTGTGGCAGAATCCACTGAGGATCGATCCCTCCCGTCTAGCCTTGTCTCCAAAAGATGCTCCAACATCTTTGCTGGACTTCCAGCCATCACAGAATATCTATGTCATAAAAATAGTCAAAATCAGGTAAAAATCTAAATATATACTCAAATTCGATTACTTTCTCATTCTTGTTCATACAATTCATTACATTTTTAAAAAAAACTCTCGACATTTAATTCCTTGAAAAGCTTATTTTTTGTCACTTTAAAACTGTGATTCCTAATTGAAGAAAGTAGATCCATTGGCATTGAAATAGGATTCGATGAGGCAGAAAGAAACTTTGGTCATTTTCCTTCTCTCACTCAAAGTAGAGTGGTTTAACCCTCTCTCTCTCTCTCTGTAGTCTGTAGTCTATAGTCACTTTATTTTATTTACTCTCATAAAAGTGTTTGGTCGGTGTCGGTCCGTTAAGCTCAGTTGGAGAAAGTTTAGTTTTGTGGAGCCTTCAAATTGGGTACGATATTCCGATTCTCTCTACACATAAAACAGTCACTTACTTGAAGTGCGAGTATGGATTAGCATTATTTGCTGAGATTTTCTCCAGAACGAGAACATCTTGTCCGTGTTCTTTCAACCGTACGGTATTGGCTTCCACGTCTCTTAGAATACGGTTGAAGTCGTCTTTATCCACGCGGAGAAAGTGGCAGTTATCTTCCCGCAACACTATACTTGCAGCCCTGTACACACAGACGGAGAAAAGAAAGAAAGGGTAAGAAACGAAACACAGATATTTACACTACCAACAACACTAACTACACGCTTGTTGGCATTTTTGCCTTTGCTTTCTCCGGTGAAAAAAATATTATCGCGTATCAGAGCATAACATAAGGACTTGTTCATGGTCTCTCAAGCAAGAAACGTCTCTATTATTTGAAAGAAATTCGCAGGAAAGCTTTATTGCATCCTCATATCATCGTCAGTAATATTGGTAACATAACCAAGGCCGCCCATACATACAATTTCAACCCACATACTTTCTCCATCCAAAAAGGACGAAACAAGCAATTTACATCAAACAAATATGTACCATTCCCGTATGTATCCTCTCAAAACGAGACTCAATCAAGTTGAAATGTAAATATATTAAGTGTCTCTATTCCGACGATAACCATGCATTGCAAACGAAACGATCGACTAGGCGTGCATAGTAAACACAGGCCACGTCTAATTTTAAATTCGAAACATGTAAACAAAAATACTTTATTATTGCAGACAGAGATAGAGAACGTGGGTATGGATAGACGCAGCAGTCAGTCAACAAAACCATTTACAGAGTTTTCCCCTTGGGGGGAAAGCATCCATGTCCGAGTTGAAATACAAACATTAAAGTTGCTGAGTGCTTTCATTACTATCGGGACGAGGGAGGGGATATGAGTTGTTGTTGATGCTGTAAAAGTAAAACGTTGGGAAATAAATGTCTTACCTTGGAGCGTCATTAATAAGAGCGAGTTTTCCGAAATCATCTCCCTCGTACTGTGATGTTACCGTACCCTTTCCTCTGATAACCACATTTACGGATCCTTTGAGGATTATGTACCAACTCTTCCCTTCATCTCCTTGATGGAACACTGCAATGTACCCCAAAAAGACAGACTTCAATTTAAAAGGAAACCCCTTTCTCCTCAGCTAAAGTAATAGTGCGGCTTTGCGTCCTACAATCCAAGTCGACAGGTATCTTTCGTGCTAGATTATTTGTTCAGAACAAAACACGTGCGCCTCACTAGTTCATCAAAGAAAAGCAACTATCGTTTGTGTAAGTAATCTGTTTGAAGATACTTGATAGCTTTGACAGGTTTCACATCTAAAATTCTCACAGTCCGTCGCCCAACTCACTCCAATCTCATCATCATCATCATAAAGAGGCATAGTAATAATGAACATCTCATCATTAACTTTGCTGCTATATAAACCTAAACCTACATCACTGACTAGGATTTTAATGAGAATCAATATCAATGGCCATGTGCTCACATCTCAGACGCGTTATTATTAATTACTTGATATAAATGGTCACTCAATATGCAAAACTTACGAACGGTGCCATTGGTGGGATGAGCTTCAAACACGATAACTCCAGCCAATTCCCTTTTGACAGAGTTTGAAAGATGGGTTAAAGCTTTTATGTGAAGTAGTTCTTCGTAAATCATTTCCAGATCATCGGTTGTCCTTTCGTACGAAGGTTTCCTCAGAATAAGGCGCATAATTGCATCTGTAGAGTAAAAGAGTAAATCAAATTATTATTTATAATTGAGTGATCCGTGTAATATCAATACGAAGCAATCAAGACGTCATTCATTTTCCATCCAACATCAATAAAATTTGGACCCTATTTTTCCATCTCAGTAATCAACCTGAACTAGTCAAATTCTCAACGGTCTTAATTCCTTATGTGTTGAGTAGTTGAATTAACATTATTTCTTTTCATCGTGTCTTGAAGGAAAATTATATTTACCAGGAGCACGTTGGGCTAAGAAAGCAAGCACTTCAGACGACTTTGTGTCAGCCTCCCGTTCATCGTCCGGACTTGGAAGACCTCGAGACCAGTGATGAAGTTCGCTCTCAGCATCAATGGTGAATCGGTAAAAGATGTACTTGTCACGAAATGGATGCTCGAGGGTAACTGTAATCAAATCAAAGCAATGTCAAAATTAACTTTAATTGGCATCATTCATTCACAATTACATGTAATTCAGGTATTGCCTACTTGAATTACATACAAGCATACTTAGGTAATTCCCTGATATCCTCCATACTACTGTTTATTTACTGTAGCATCTTCCTTAGTCAATATCATTTTGCCATTTTGCTTTAGTTGTGTCATGGGTGGCATATAATGGTGTAATAAAAAAACATGAATACCCAAGCCCGCAAAGTTGAATGCCACGCCAAAACTGAGGAAAAGCCTGAGCACTTCTTTTAATTTGCTTTTTTTCACTTTCTCCATCTTCTTTTACAACATTTTTTGTCACATTAAGTAAATACAATAGTAAGACTATGCTTTGGGATGAGATGAAGACATTTAAATTCAATTTCAGCGAGTAAAGACAAAAGTTTCAAAATCCATTATAACTGTACTCAACAACTCTATTTACTCAGACAGCAAAAACTTCGACCATATAAGACCAAAAAAGCTTTACTTTTTGGAGAGATTCTGAATCCCATTAAGTGATTCAAAAAGTAGAAGCAAAAAAAAAGCATTCCCCATTCCTCCACGAACGAATGCAATTTCAGCTTTATCTAGATTAAAATCACGTACCAAAAAAATTGAGTGCATGATTGCAGTTTACAGCAAATTACGTTGTTCACTATAAGGTTTTAGTGCTGAGTTTAACACTCGTTTGCATAAAAACTAGAATTCAATATCATCATGATTTCGCTTTTATTGCGCCTTTTTAAATCTGTGACCCTCTCCCATACTAATATTCATAATTGGTGAAATGAGGTATCGTCCCATCCCATATTTATAGACAGGGAAATTTTTTTATTTCTTTTTCATTTTTGCAGCAAAGGTATTAAGTTCTAATAATTCAATGCTATGCAGCTTATGCTGTTGGGACTAATGAGGGCGTCAGCAATAATTCCTTTGCAAGAATGTGTTTTTTATCACTTGACATCTTAATTAAAGATTCCATTGATTACCCTCCCCTCACTTTTTGTTGGTGTGTGCTTGCTTACTGTGTTATTCTTGTGCAAAAAATGTCTAGTCAACTCCACTCAACAACAGCAACACAGCACAATGGAAGTGGTTGCAAATTCGAAGAGTAGTTTTCTCAAAATATCTAGGCTGCGAAAGCAAAAACTTGAATTTGATAAATGATTGGGGAAGCAATTATATTCTATTAGGATGTAGAATGGAATGGAATGAAAAATGAAAAAGTTTTCTGCAAGAAGATCAGACAGTGAGATTAAAACGTCTCACGCAATCTGCCATTTTAGTATTGACCAATATTTTTGAGAAAACGGTCAATAAGTGGTGGTGTTAGGTTGATAATTTGATAAAGGGTGACCCATCTTTCTAAACTGATTGGAATTAAGGTTTTTATTTATGTCACAATCTCTTCTTGGCCGTCAGCGTCAAGTCAAATGAAATGTCGTGTCGTGATAAGACAAACTGATCTGCATATATGCGTGCCGTTATAATCTGGCGTTAAATCAAAAGTCTAATAAGAATTGATGATTATAGCCCGAATGCCCGGGGTGTGGGAAAGCAACATTTCGGTGCATTCCTTTGCATGCGGGTTCAAAGTTGTGATTCAATCCGGTAGTCAGTCTGTCAATGAATGAATCACAATCATAATAAGTTCGTTTGTTGGAGACGAGGAAAACAATTCCCGTCTCTCCTTCTGCTCTGTGAGAAGATGAACTTACAAACACTTTTAATGTGCTCGTCATTAAAAGTAACCATTCACCTGTGTTTGCACCGTTTGCTGACATGCATGCTCTGGGCTACCGAAAAAAATATTTGCAATAATTGCTCCGGTTTTTGTTTTCACTGAAATGAATGACGATTAACTTTTCTGGTCGAAACAACAATGACTGCGCCTTAATGACCAAACAACGTAAACCTTGTCAAGTTCTTGTTCCAGATGAAAAAAAGCTAACTAAAACTTCTGGTTATTTGTGATTCTCACATTCCCCACTCCGATGCCTTTCCTGTGACAATAGCTGACACTTTGTGTACCGTGTCTTTGTACAGAACGATAAGAAGCAAGTGGATTCCTGGGGCATTTTTATGATGATCAGTTTAATTTCCGGATTGTTAACTGCTCACATTTCATTGTGACCGTTGTTTAAGACTAAATATACCAGTTTTGTCAGCTCAAGCTAAGACACACTGAAATGAAAACAATTCATTCCTCCGTGCCACTCCTCGCAGACTTCCTCTTGCTTTATACTTACATTTATTGGCGTGACCAGAACAAAACACAATTAAAAAACTGGATCCTGTTTTACCAATGACTCAATGACTTATAAACTTTTGTAAAGTAATAATTTGTGATGTGCAACAACTCATTGTATGCCGTGTAGCCTGTAATCGGTTCCAATTTAAATTGCTCCTCTATGATCCATTTACTGTTAAACTGATGATAATTAGTCACGTAACAAATGGAGTGGTTTTCCATATGCCAATAGTACAAAAGATTTTTCGACCAGAAGATTTTGCGTGCTTTGCTGTGCTTTGTTATTACCATCGTTGGAAATTAGCACTGTAAGATACTGCCTCTTCCCATTGACAATAAAACAAAAGAGAAAAAATCTCACAATGACAAAGTGACAATCAAATTGATGATCCTCCTTTGTGTCACTTGTTTTATATCCATTTTTCTTCCTCATCATCATTTAAATGATCCGAAATACATTTATTGTGTTACAGGAAGGTTGGAAAGAAGATCGTCATTAAAAACTTGTTGCAATTACAGGCTCGAGATTATCATTATGTGCCATTCTCTGATATCAGGTGCTCTTTCGTAATGGCCAACTTTACACAATTGTCTCACTCAAGTTTCTTACTACATTTGACATGTCAAATCAGTCGACTATAAACTAACTCTTAGTAATGCTGACAGTTGAATTGTCTTCTCTCGATGTTTGGACTTAACAGACTTTTGAGACTGTATATAAAACAGTTCTTGGAGTTCTTTAGGGTTCCGGGTAGCTTTGAATAAGGTTGACTTGATTGAACAATTGATAGGAAACCCGAATACTGAAATTGAATGACACTTGACTTTGAGGAAACGAAGCTCAATTGATGTTTGAATGGAATTGTTGAGACGAGTTTTAAAGAAGTTTGAGATCATGACATTAAGCACAATAATACGAGGGGAATAATACTAATGACTTCATATTTTTCGCGATATTAAATCACGATAAAATAAATGAATGATGCACTGCGAACAATAATAATGTACGTTGGATGGGAAATATACGTGTAAATGTTGATTGAAAATAAGTTGAAAATGCGTTAAGAATGATGTATATAAATTAGCTGTAGGGGTTCTATCATCATTTTCATTTTATAAACAATTTTAATGAAACTTTGAATGAATAATGTGGAAAAACGACTTCTTCCTTGCCTTTTTCCTATTCTGCATTATTACTATCAATTACTTTGATGTATGAAGTAGCAAAAAGTGAAATCGATTTATTCTTAACCGTGCTGTGTGTGATGATTATGTGTTTCTGTCGTGCCATGCCCAGTGAATTAATGCAAAGAATTTGATGGGTTAAAGAGTAATAATACGCCAAAGTCCCGTATTTGATACAGCATAGAGGCGTATTATATTATCACCTCTGCCTTGATGATTATGTGAATATGATTTAAGCAAATAAGGAAGAAATTTGGTCGTACCAAGAAGCAAGTGGAGTGCAGTTTAGATTATCAACTGTACTTTGATCACAATGGAAGTCAATTCAAGGATAAGACAAGAGAATTGGAAGTGTCTTTATGCAATCGTGATCAATAATCAACCACCTGAACCTCATCTTGTGTGAGCGATGAAGTCTTCTGGATTGAAATTTACTGCTACCAATTTTTGAAGACTATAGCACGCATGATTAGACAGCTTGATAGATTCATACATTCCCTTGCAAAAAATATATATTTTTGCAATAAAGTACCAGATCATGACTTGTAAACAGCAGCGATTAAGTCGTTTGACAACGCCCAATCCGGTCAGGTTATCCATTCACTATGAAATGAGATCCTGCACATTGCTAACTACTTTCAATAGTGTCATGTCATATGTCACTTGGCTCTCCATTCTTACCAGTCTCACAATGCCCCGCTAATGAGTTAAAGCCTTCTCTGGGATAATAACAATCGATTTTACAAAATTACAACCTCCAATCAAATTTTTTGTACTTCCATCTCAATTGCCGACATACCACACAGACAGATATATTAATTATTGCTTTAAAAAACATGGAAATAGTTGTAATTAGTGCGAATGAAAACTACATTTCTTTCAACTTCCAATACTTTTAAGAAAGAGACGCTTGAAGGTTATTACCGCTACATCTCTTCACATCTGCATAATGTCTTCATTTTGGTCTAGATTAAAAACAGCATAATAACTTCATTTTCTGCTTGTTGTCCTTCATCTCCGCAAAGATAACGATATTTCATTAATGAGATGGGTTTATTGCAGGAATCTGATAGGTAAGTTACGACGGGGGCACCGCGATGCGATACCTTTTCGTTAGCATTGATTGCAATTGATTTTATTCAAACAATTGCAATAAAAATCTTCAAGCACCTCATTGTAAGAGTTGGCATAAAAATTGATGAATCTACATTTCCGAGACTCTATGCGAACCTTGCATAACATTCAACCATGACACTTTTGTTACCCTTCAAAGGACAACTTTGAAAGAGAATCTCATTATTTTCAATAGGTGCAACTTTTCGCATTAGCCAGATTGAGTTATAAAATATGAGGCATGATGGTTATTTAAAACGACAGAATGACTATGGCCACGCATAAATAAACTTGATACTGAGTGACTCATGGCATAGGTATTACATAGATTACATAAAACAAATGATTTTACCGTGCTGAATAACTCCTTCCTCCAGCAGTGCTTGCCACATTCCGGTAGCTTGGTGCCTTGACTTGACAATCCCTGAAGCGCTTCCAATGGCCAAGAGCCAGTCCACCATTTCTGCTCCGACGAGGCACCTTCGAAATGTCCTAGACTGTTGTCTACGGTCACGTACAAGGCCAGGACTTCGGGTTAAAATTAGTGTTCTCAAAACTCGGCCAGCTTTAGCAACGTCAGGAGACGGCATCTGCATACACACAACACAAAGGCTCGTTTAATCGATTATTTATGAACTTCCATCCACTCTCTTCCTGTAACCAGAAAACTATAAACCTTGATTCTAGATTCACCACGAAGTTTCAGTCAAAGCCACAAAATGAACCTGTCCCTTTAGCATTTCATCATTCATTAATGAAAACCTCTTCCTCTACAAAATACAATCCTGTCTGCTTGGGATCAGGAGGAAGGTATTAATTGAAAGTGGGGGTAAAACAGTAATCATCCAAAAGGTAGAGGTAGATATGTTAAACAGGCGTGTAGCCGCATGGTGATAAATATTGGTTTATCCTCGCTCCTTGCAGTGTCAACAGTGTGACGACGACGACGACTTTGACTTTTGTCAACAGTCCTGATTTTCACTTTCGCTATGTTTTGATTAAAACTCATTCATTGCAGTTTTGAGATAAAAATGTACCGCTTTCCTGTTTATGCGATTTTTATAACTCCCAAGTAAACTATATGGCCCATGTCCTCATTCTCTGTTTCCGGATGAATACCTGTGTTGCATGAATTACGATACTGTTATCACCTATTTATTTGCACGGATTAGGTTTTTTTACTATTTGTCGACACAACATTCATTTCATGAGAATTATCGGTACTTTCTTCTTTATTCAACAAAACGTGGCTATTTGCTAATGTGCGTAAAATTAGACCAAACTGTGGCTGAATTCCCGTAACACGGTACACAAATGGTACCAAATTAAACCCCAAAGTTATTGCAAAGTGGCCACACAAACCACATCTCTGCAAAGCTTTGTTGTGGTCTCAAGCAATGAACTAATGAATGCATATCGGCGTCATCATGAAATGATGGGAAAAATGATTTGCTAATAATCCTACGATTAGCAAAACCAAAACAAGATGACTCGAAGAAATTGCAGAGTACAAGAAATAAGAGCAATTGCATACCGTCGTAATTGGGAGAGAAGAGTTGGGTTCGTCAGGCTTCTGCGGTTTGCTTGGATCTTGTAGGTTCTTCATGTTCATAGGATTTCTATTCCTTTGGGAGTCGAAACCTATAATTTTCAAATAATATAGAAGTTTAGCATGTTATTCCACAAACAAGACATCTCTCCACGCACAATACAATGATTCCAAGTCTACTCTCCGCGGATAATCTCATGCATGCGAAACAAGATACAAAACAAACCCCTGATTAACAATTTATACCAATTGAAGCCATAGTCAGTGTGGTGGTAACTGCATTATTCATTACACTCTCGCATAACTACATCGCATACCAATTCCATTGTAAATTCACCACTAAATTCTAAACCCACAGTCACACAGACCTGAAACGCTTTCTTGGATGGACATTGAATTGAGCTGCATTGCGGATTACATTACAATTTATCATGCAAGACACGTTCCCTAATAGCCGTTAATGAGAAGAATGACTAAGCAGGGAATTTTTGTCATTATGTTAGGGTGTAAAGGACGCCAGGATTCGACTACATGCTGCAATTTAAAGAACGTATTAAAAAGCTACAGTTTAACTTCATGGAAGTTTTGTTTTGTTATGCATGCGAGCCACTGTAAAAACTATTTGAAAGCTAAACTTTTAGTGAAAGGACAAACAAAAGTATGATAAGTATTCTGGATTCACATTCTTTAGCAAAGTGATTGTCATAGACCGTGGTGCTTCTGTAACACAAATTCCCAGAGAGACATTTCGCGTTTCGTAATCGCCTTTTAAGAAAATGCTGTTCACATCCATTGCATTAACAAGACATGAGATTACACGATTTGTTGATATTACATCATAACCATCAGAAATATAGGTGACACAAGTAATCTTAATAAGTAGCACCCTATATTTCGGACAATAGAAGACCTGCATCTGCTTTGTTATCTTGGTACATCTGTTTTCATTTTATTTTACGATTCTCGTGGTTAATTGCCAATAAGGACATGATTGAAAAATGTAATATCACAAAACAAACTTTGGTGGTGGTCTTAATAAAAGAATAATAAAGAATTGGAGTCACGAAAGTATCACAAACTAACGCAACGATATACGAGCAATTTGTTCACCTACAAACAAGTTAACAGGGTTCGTGATAAAAAGCAATAGAGTAAAACAGACTTGACAAAACCCTTCAGAGTTGAAGAAAGGAGATGAAAAAAGGGGTAACGAATTGTACAGTAAAAAGCATGAAGGTGCACTTTCAATATCTTCAAAACCTTGGAGTTTCATGAAAAATGCAAACGACGTTTCAACTGATTGATGTTTTGCCATTCTCCATACACATTACTTGACTAGGGGAGTGAAAGGTGAGATTATAATGAGTAATTGGCAAGCCTAATTCCTTCAGACAGCAAAGACCTTCTCTGAAAAAGTTTGTTAAGACTAGAAATGAAGTAACGAAACGCATGGACTGAGCAAATTAAACTTTCGTCCTTCAACAGTTTTGCTTCAGGTCTGATAAAATGTTGCTCATTGGATGGACGTAATTGAATTGCTCTGTTTCTCCAACTGCAACACCAGCTTTCTCTAGGTCTTATATGTCAATGTCAGTTTAATCTCTGGCGTAGGACACGTCATGCCTCGGACGGTGGTGGGTTCGCACGAAGCTAAAACATACAACCACAGGAATTATCTGTGGAAGGACGAAATGTTGAACAAAAGATACATGCAATTTCGCTTTCACTGCGAAGTAGTATGAGCAGAAACAAATTCGAGGAAAGAAGAAAGACCCTTTTGGATTTGCAATGATTATCTTGTTTAGTCAAAATAAGTGTTTTTCTTTGTTCTCAGTTGTCAGTTCACGAGAAGCAATAATAGACTTGGCAGATAATAAACTTAATGGCTTTATTGCAGGCAGCCTAGAGAGAAGAGGTAGCAATGTGGCAAATTACATGAACACATCGAGACAGATCAACAGAGCATGGCAAAATGCTTGGACGTTACTTTTTTGAGTGGCGTGTGCTAACAGAGGTGATTATTATGTGAAAGTAATTCCAATGTCTTTCAAATTGTAGTAAAACCCATGTCCTCAGTAATTTTAACAATGTCAACGAAGCTGTTTGTTTGACCATTATTTCAGGTGGAGAAGCGAAAGGAATTTATATAATTGTGCACGTCCTGCTTGAACAAATTCTAATTTTTTATACTTACGACGTCGAAACTCTAGTTTTAGAGCCATCGCTACTCCCAATTTTATCTTTCCTCTTTTTAACGGTGTGATTGTTTTCAATTGCTTGGAGTCTGGCTAGTAGTGAGTACTTGAAATAGAACAAATTAACTGAATGGATCCTTTAGCCAAGTTTATTTCACAAGTTGAGACACAAAAGACTTCTTTCTTCTCAGGGGCAATTTAAATGAAATTGATAATGGCAGGCCCGAGTATAAACAACACTTTCAAACAAGAGGACAATTTATTTAATTGGTTAAACTCTTCACAGTTTTGTATCTGGCTGATTACTGCTAACTCATGAATAGTAGGGGTCGCTAGACACAAGTAATCAGCTATAACGTACTATATTTTTTTGCTATAATTCTTTTCATCTCCAGTCAAATTGACAGTTAGTATAGGTAGCTATATAAATTCCTCGCATTCGCCAAACGCCAATAGAGTGGACAGTGCATGAATTGGAATCATGCAACATGTATTTTCCCACATGACATGGAACACATTGATAAAAAGATATCCATTCACATATTCAAAGTTTAGAAGAGGGATATGTTTTATGAAAACCTGTTGCATCTTTTGGGAAATACCATGCATGTGCTTTATGTAATGGCTCTTATCAGTCACATGAAGTGAACCAAGTTTTAACTATAAATTGTCTAGCAGAGCATAAATTCAGCATAATGCCGCATTCATTCCAGAGACAGACCACAAAAGAAAGTTGCAAAGCACGTTGAATACATGAATATGAATGTAATGAAGAAATATATCAATCTAATCATCTTATTCAAACATCAAATCACATCTCCAAAAGTCTTCCTGAATCATGAAAAAGAAAAAAAAGTAATTTCCTTGGCCAGTATTCATGAAGGAAAATGAATTTTTCTTGCGAAGTCTTATTACACTCCACTCTTAAACTGACTACTTGACTCGTCCTAAAAACCATGATGATATAGACAAGCGGCTTCTCTTTTCATCCTTGCTATTATCGTCTGCTTGCATGCATGAAATGAAGAGTTTGGCATGGATGGTCCATTTGATAAAAATGCTAAGATAAGTGGAAGACAACGAGGACGGCTAAGTTGGAAGGAAATGGAGTAGTAGATCGATACGATACTCACGCGAATAAAATGAACGTACGTACAAACACAGCCTAGCCTGGGTTCCTCGTATACAAAACTTTCTTTTCAACTTTCACTCGGCCGCTCTTCTTTTTTACTCTTTAACTGTCATTCAATCTGCACTACATTCACTCTTGTTCTTTGCATTACTTACCTTTCTTTACTCTTCTCTACAGAGAAAAACTCCTCCATTTATTTTGGTTACTAAAATACTCTACAAGGCCTTGTTCTATCCCTTTGGTAGGTAAGGTGGGTGCTTCGAATGAAAGGAAAGGTTTTGAACTTCCAAAAGAAGAATATGAGAGAGCAAACACAAAGCTAAAGTGGAAGACGAGCTTTTCAAAAGTAGACGTTTCACGTCTTCTTTGCTTTAATGGGTTGCAATAACTATCCCAATTTATAGACTGGAGAAACGAAGGAAAACAACAAGAATGAAGAGAAAACCTAGTCTGGCGTTTCGTTAACAGTAATTAGGAGGAGAAAGCAAAGAAAAGCATTCTGTGCCCTAAAGTGATTTTAAGTAAAGGGCTCTCTGTTTTCCGCTACCACCACTCAATAATTACTTTGAGTCCAAGAGAGGATGCAATCCTGCTTTTTCTTAGCAATAACAGTCATAAGTGATGAAGACTATTTATTTGCCAAACCAAAGCTCAAGATTTTGATGGAATAACATGAAACTGAAACTTGTACTCAATCAAAATGAAAAATCCACTTTCTTCTTTTTCGCCAAATGTTGAGATCATTCAGTATTGAAGGAAATTAGGTGCCAAAGAAAAATAAGACTGATGACAGCACAAAATACTCTCTGAGCCCACTGAAATAGCTTACTGAAGTGACACAGATGGATTGCAAAATTCAAATGCTACCTAGTTTTTTTAGAAGTAGTCCGTAGAATAGAAGTCGTCACATGAGCCTTGGCCAAATAATGTTAATGTTATTGCTTTGTAACATGCAAAAGCTTGATTAATGTAATGTGCAACACGAGAATGCTGCATTACTACACTGGCGACAGGGACAGGATTTTTGCTCGAGTGCAACATTTTTTAAAAAGATTTTTTATTTGATGACATATTTATTCTATCTTTCTCCAAATAAATAAACAACCAAAAAATCATGTCTTCGTGTCTCGCTACGACAAAGTCCTTCTTGTAGCATAAAACCAAAAATTGCTGCTGTTTTTATAACGAAGCAAAATGTGTCAGATAATTTACGTG
>JAQIWU010001000.1:0-19615 GCA_034696445.1 Isotomiella minor | reverse complement strand
ATATGGGAAACTTGAGACATACTAACAACAATCTGCATCAAACAACCATGAATTTCTAAACAGTCGATGTTTAAAAGTTGATCCGTTAGGTCTTTCTCAAACGTCAAAGAACGTACGAATTAGAGTAACAAGGTATGGGCATGTAAGAGACCATCGTGTCCATCGGTTTCTTTTTCCCTTAAACTCGCTATCTCGTAATTCACGGAGGGCCCAGCGAGCACGAAGTAACTAAAATTAAAGGCAGCATAAAGTTAGATGGTTCTTGGGATTATATCTATCCATGTATTAAAACTTACTTGAGCGTTCGAGCTTATCTGAACTCTGGTCAAAAGTTGTGCCTTGAAATTTTCATCATACTCCACCCCAACCTCTTCACATTCCTCTTGCGACGTTTGACTGATTTGGCTTTGAGCGTCATCGTCCTTTTCACAGATAGAGGAGATGTCGACTACTTTGCTTTGGGACGAGGATCCTAGTTGGCTTTGTTCCGGTTCAGCCACATCGGTTTGAACCTTAGAAAAAAACTTTTAATGACAAAGCCTTGAAAATTGCACATGGCAGCACTTACCATCGGTGTCTTTCTTCGAGGATCCACAGAACCACGCTTTCGTTTCGGTCTACCTCTCCGCTTTGTACGCTTCACAGGTTCGTTATGCTCAATACCTGGGGTCAAGGTTACATTGGCCTCATGCTGATCCAGTATGGTGGTCGTTGAGGACGCCAGTTCCACATTCTTGTTATTGACTTTATTACGCGCATTTCTTCTTCTGAGGCTGACCTTGCTCAATATGTTGACGATGAACACTTTGTGGTTCACTTTGCATTCAGCGAGTAAGACTCTTACCTGCGTATATAATTATTGAAAAACTTTACGGAATGACTCACATTTACTCCCTCCAGGAACTTACAGGATCAGTTACTTCATGCTTTGGTCGTGCTACGCTGCTACTACCTCGTCTAAAGCAGTACTTTTCAGGGTCGAGGTCAATCTGTCATGAGAATCTTATAACTCGATATATTTATTTGTATACAGTCGAGCTTACCCCAAAAATCTTGAGGACGTTATCCTTCCATGTCATGTCCACATCGAACTGGCCAGTTTTGTAGTGTAAGTTTTCCAATCCAGGATAAATCGTTCGACCAGAACTGCCAGATTTGAGAAGAATGAAAACTTTCAGCCGAGAACCCCTCCCAACTCCACACCCTCCAGTTGCCATAGCAACACTTTAGACCAAAAAGTGTAACAATCAAGAGAAAATAACAATTAATTCAATTCGGCAATGCGAGTATGTCGTTAGACAATGATGAACCACAAGTAAATTATACGCTATGGCCGAAGCGATGTGATTCTTTAGGAATCTCAGAAATGCATTTATCGGGTGTATGAAATGCATGCAATGCATGCACACAAAACAAAGCCAGTTTAAAACTTCCTTACATTCTAATTCTATGCAAAACATGCAAATGACTAAATTAACAACTGCATTTTCAAAATATTTATTAACTTCAATAAAAGATCTGAATTCCAGTGTACAGAAGAACCAAAATTAGCTAAAACAAATAACAAACGAAGAGGTGGTTGTTTTATGAAACAACATAAAAGGACACAGAAATAAGAAAATACGTTGACAGGCTTAGGTAGGTTTGTCCCACTAATCGAGAAGATCATTAAAATCCTGTAGTAAAAAAAAGTACGAAAATCTCTTCAAAGCAAACGCAGTGTATTTCCAAACTAGAAAAGTTAGACATCAAGAAGTTCCCGAATCAGGGTAACAGCCATTGGGCAGGTCATGCACCATGTCGCCCACTTATTTTTTCTGCCTTCTATGCCTGTTGTAGCCTTCAATTTGAACAAGTCAGCACGAGCTTGAGACAGCTATAAGGAAACAAATTGGTATTAAAAGTGGAAATGTTTCCAAATGCTCAATAATGCTCACTACTACGAACCTGTCCGTTACTGATACATTTTGCCCTGGCGATGACCTTAGCTTGCAAGTCAGAAGTGTACTCTATCCCTTGCTCTTCTAAGTCGTCTTGAGAATTCTGAGTGGCATTTGTGTGTACGCTACAAGTATCATCAAAGTCTTCAGCAGCCACCGCAGCAGCCGCCGCCGCCAACTCCGCCATCTGCACAATAGTAATAGTTCCCTTAACACTGAATTTTACTTTTGTTTGTACTGGATTTAGAATTTACGCTTTGTGGTCGACGTCTTGGGGGAGTTGGAGAAGCTCCACCAAATTTCGGCTTTTTCATAATGCGCGAGAGTCGAGACGACTGCGAGAGATCTCTTTGATTTTTCCGTGGAGATGCACCCCGAGAGGAACTCACCACTGCCGTCGCTCCCCTTCCTCTTTTCACTCTTCCTCTTGTCCCTTTTATCCGAGTAGTCGCAATTGGCGCTGGAGACCTTGACGAATGTGCAGAATTGTTCAACATCTAAGTATGGAAAAAATGAAACACGAATTAAACAATATCTACCACAACAATTAACAGAAGAGCATACCTGCGAGTGTCCATTCTGAGTTACAGCAGCAACAGGGGTTTTTGAACCCTTGGCCGATCCAAAACTCTGTCCTCCTGATTTCGGCGTGTTGGAGTTGGAAGGACGATGTTGTTGATTCTCAAAAAGCTGAACGCTGTAAATAGTCCGGCCACGCTTAAACTCTCCAATCAAGATACGGACCTACGAAGAGAAATTAAGTTAAAATTTTGTAAATCAACTTTCATAATAATAGTCACAGAAACAAACCTCTTCGTTCAAATTATGTTTCGTGGCCCCGTCTCCAACTCGTCGGACGGTGAATCGTCTGGGATCCACTCGAATCTAGAAGAGAATAAACACAAACAAATATAAAAACAAGCCGGTTCTTTGACGGTGAGGTCACCAACCCCAAAATGCTCGTTGAAAGCCTCCAGCCAGGTCATGTCAGCATTGTAGAACATGGTGCTGTTGTGCAGTGCCTCAAAACCCTCGTAAATCCGGTTGCTTCCATGCTTGAGGTTGATTTTCACTTTGACAGGCCCGGCGTCTCTCTATAAAAAAGGAAGTCAACTTTGAAAACTTGATTTAATCAAGGTAATCAATCAAATCCATTACCATCGTGATCCTTCCTTGTCTAATTACCGTTCAAGACTTTCTTTAAGAACAATCAATTATTATTTTATTTTATTGGGAAATTATTAAAATAACTTTCAAAACGAATTGTGCAATAAAAAAAACTGCTGGCTTTTCTGAGTCCCAACTCCAACCCCTGCTTGAACAAACCTCTCTCCTCTGCTCTCTGCTCCGCAGTCTTCACTTTGTTTTTCTTCTCAGCAGCAGAAGAAGCCGAAACGTAAGCGATGCAAATGCAATGCAAAATGCCACAAGTGGGTTTGGTTGGTGGTGATGATGTGTGATTATTTTCCGCGGGGCTTGTGCCTAGCCTGTCACATTCTCTACTTTTCCTTTGTTCATATGAAAACGCAGTTTGCATGTGCGTCTTTTCCAGACTGCGTCTTGAAAGCTTCCATGCAGTACATTTATTTAAAATTCCAAAGACTTCCCCACTGGACACAGAGAGTTTGTTTTCACTTCCAGCCAACGTGTCTTGTCTTATCATTATTTGCTGCTGCAATGTTGAATGTTATGTGACCAAACCAAATAAATGGGCAGGATTCATGTTTGCTAATGCCATGTGTGGTTTCTTTATAATAATTAATCACCAAAGTAAGTACAACTCTTAACTCGTTTCTTGGAACGATCTTGTTTGGAAGCTATGATGATGTGCTAAGTACTAAGAAATGTCTTTAGTAGATAAAAACATTTCAACTGACTCAACATCATGTATAAAGCCAGTAAATAAATGATGCCTGTTGTGATTCAAGATACTTAAATCTTCTTTTCGAATGAATGCTGTCCAGAAGTGTCAGATAGCTTCTAATCTCCAGAGAAGAGACACAGTCATACTCATTTGTCAAGACCAATTTGCACTCCGTGGTTCAAGTAAAAAAATCAATTTTATTATAATCTTAGTACTAATGCAGTTCATTTTTCGTTTGTTTTAGAGAACACAAATCTGATCGCCATCATGGCACCTCTGAAGAAGTTGTCCATTTGCCTGCTTTTAACCTTCGTGGTGGGTCAAGCACATTCTGGTTGCTACGAGGATTGGGGTCGATGTGCAGGATGGAGCAACTCCATGACAGGAGTCCTTTGGCAAGGCTGCAATGAGTGGTGCAGATGTAATTACAGAGAAGGGGGCAGTTGTGAAACAGGAAGCAGTGCAAATGGATGCAGCACCTTTGGCAGAGTGTGGTATCCTCCAGGGACAAGTGTCACCCAGTGCGTCTGCTCTGGGACACGAACAGAGAGAGAATTTATGTGCAATTTTAAATTCTAAAAGTTTATGCTTTACCTTTATTGTTGTTGTTAATTGGTTAGGATTACGTACTCTTAATTAGCGTTGCTAATAAAAATGTTAATTACATTATCGTAAAAATTGATTCATATAACGGATTACAAATAAGCTGTTACTTTCCTTACCTGCATCGTCATGCCATGTCGCAGACACGATGGCTTGTTCAAAAAGCCGCACTTCATAAAAGGGAGTGACGTGAGCTGGCCACATTGAATGACAGCATGTTGACTGTGTTCAACTGTCGTTTTATGATAAGCTGGGGGGAAATAATACAATGTTTCCACTTCCTGAAGTTGGGGATAAGTTTGGGCTTTCGTTGTGTCCAGTCCATTCGAGTTAAAGCAAGTTCATGAAATCCCATAGCCCATCCCCCTAATCTAGAAGCCGTTGAAACTTGCAATATTCACCCTCATCGTCAGTTGGGGCATTGTAAGAATGTAATGCAAACGTAAACCTGGTCGAAATACTTAGTATTTTTGACATTGTTTGTTCAAAGTACACTTTTAGCGCCTACTTAATGCCCCATTCGAGGGTCGAATAAGTGTTTTTGCAAATGGAGTTTTTGAGTGACGGGATTACTTTAAATAGATACCAGCAGATTTTAAAGTGCGTATTTTTAATTCTTCGTCACACCTTTTATCCTGGTCTTAATTGTTCATATGGGTCACAATATTATATTTAGGTCACACCAAATAAAATGATGATGGGCATTCCAATTCCAGTTCAATTTCGTCACCAATATTTGGTTTGCGGCGTCGTTTTAAAGTTTAGTTCTCCAATTTGACAAAATAGTCTTAGTTAGGTACCAGGTTACGACTTTTTGAACCATCCTTATCGAAGTCATAATAACTTACAATGTACCACATATCTAGGTATATAAACCATCAACTGAGCAAAGGATTGATTATAATGAAAGTTGTTTCTGTTCTTGCAAACTTGTCAGTACCTTTCGCCAACACTCAACTTGAGGGAACTCTAAGAGGATAAGCTAAAAAACATGATTGCGAAAGTAAGATACATGTCTAATTTGATTTTTGACGTCTTTTCTAAATAGTCAACTTCCTTTTCAGATTTTAATGCTGCTTGGCGTAGCTACGGTTTTTGCTGTCACTGAAGCGGCCATACCGGACCAACAATTTTATCAATGTACAAGCAGTGGCTTCGTTGCACTAATTACCGACGCAGAAAAACACACTTACTGCTCCCGGAATGCTACAGCCGTCATCCCATGTGACTACCTCCGATGTACCTGGTATCAAAACTTTTACATGCCTTTGGCCTACAGATGTCCTCAAAATGTTGGCTTGGACACTCCCGATTGTGCTGCCTGTACGTATAGATACAACAGCGCTAGGAACGTATGTGAACTTGACACCTCGGCCCCACAACCAAAGGAATGTTACCCAATCGATTTATAGTTTAAATAACAAGAATGCTTTCCTTTAATTTTTGATGTCTTCACAAGTCGGACAATAAAGCAATCACAAAGTGCATAATATCCCTAAGTCTGCACGTACTCAAAACAAAATCCGGCATTGTCAATGTCTGACTCGAACTGCTCAGGGTTTTTCGGATGACAGAAACATCGCACAGGAGTAGGAGAGAAGACGCAATGGTCATAATTGGCCGCCATACAAGGTCTGTTGTTGAGAAATTCCATGCAGGTTGTTGAATCAGTTACTTCGTGCCACCGGTCGTTAGGACAAGGCAGGGGTTCATTTTCCCATTGATTAAAGTGTACATTCAGTAAGAAGGGTCTGAAGGAAGCTGAGGAGGCAAAAAACGAGCGATTAGAAATAGTCCATGAGATATGACAGATTTTTGCAAGTAGAGGTGAATTTCATACATTTTATTCCAGTCATGCCTCCCACTTGGTTGTAGCGACACGTGTATTCATTGCCGTTCAACTGAATCCAGTCACTCATTGGATCACACCCGTTTGGAAGTGGTGATGCGCCAGGGTGGGACGGTCCAGTAATTGAAAAATTTCCTTCATTCGTGTTACAAACATTAACCTGTAATCCAGGATAAAATCAAATGAAATAAGTTATTTTCGATAATCACCACAAGAGTACCGTAATTGTTTCTGCATCTCTGACACCTCCCACACAAATAGTGTATTCCTGGTTATTCTGCTGCTGCCTGTCACGGAAGCCAAAGCTTTCTATTGTTCCTCTCGTTCGGTTGTGATATTGAAGGCAGTGCTAAATATGTACCACGGGTTTTCAGCCCACTTCCTTACCTACCATTTTGATGCTAATAAACTTACCTTGGGCACTGAAATTGATTAAAGTTCAATAAATTTTCTGCGTGTTTTGTAATATTTGTGAAGAACATTACCCCTGCGAAGAGATACGCATGGAATTTGAGAAGCAATAATTTTATACATTCCCGATGTGCTGGTGTACAGTGGAGATATGTCTATGGAGTCGGATTTTCCAAATTCCAGGTACACTATCAAAAATGAATGAACGAAAATGTAAAAGCGACAATTTGAATTTAAGTCATACTGTGTTGGTCAGTCAGATCCCCACAAGTAACAAATCTGTTGCCCTTCAATGTCGGGCTTCCTTCAATTGTGAGACGGTCTCTGTCGCAGTCCCCCCCTTGGTTTGCCCCTGTTGACACGTACTGAACAAAGTCCAGCTTCAACTGGCACATTCCTTTTTTCTGTCATGATGAAGCAAGAACGGAATATGAACCTAAAACATGCCTCAACATAGTTGAATTTAGTAACAACGCACCTTTCTGATAAGAAAAGAACATTCAGTGTTGATTGGACTTGGGTGATTAAGCTCTACCACTTCAGTCGTAACCTCAATCTCATTTCGAGTATCGTTGCAGGTGACTGGAACTTTAGATTCAGAATGGCGATTCAATAAATTGATAAGTTTGACAGTTATGCTGTGTTTTCTTACAAAGACAACATTCTCCAAACCCGTTGGCACAATCCCCTGTCATTTGACCCATCTTTGCGTTGCACTTTCCCCTTGAATAATAAAGAAAAGGCTTGGACGGTAAAGTCCTTCATCTTCACCACCATAACCAACTTGACCTACCTGGGAACACAAACCCCTTGTGGGACGCTTTCCTTATTGTTTCCTTTCTTACTGTTTCCACAAGGATCCGGTTGAACCACCAGTTTTACAAATGGAAAGTACATCACTGCAACGTAATTTTATTATATAATTTTTGTAATGTGTGATTTTGCTGATGTAGTTTGTAAGAATAGTACTTTTTGGATTTCTTCCAGAGTCCCTACTTGGAAGCTCCGGAATCCCATAGTCCTGTCTTCTACTTTGCCCGGAAGGAGCAAAAACTATGGCAGCAATTATGACTACGAACACTGACATTTTAGGGATGTCTTCTCGACGACGAATCAAACAGGCCAACAAGAGAAAGCGGCCTTTATATACATTGGCATCATTGTCCTCAATTTGGTTCTTCAGGTTAAGTTTATGTTTAATTTGTTTATTAATCTTCAATTGTGGAAGCCGCTCAAACGTTCTTTTGTAGAGGTGAGGAAGAAGGCAATAAGTCCGACACTTTGTAATATTGCATGCATGTTGATTAAGTGAAACTCGTTGTCAAGATAAAGCATAGGAAGAGTGTAACGGTTTGTAAAATGGTGACATGTAGGTGACAATTTTGACGTTGTAGCCAAACTCATAATTTGTGACTTTGGTATTTTCATTGTAAACGTATTTAGCACGCAATGTGCTAATTGAAGGTTAAGAGTTAAAACAATTCAATAAAACCTATTAATTTGTGTCAGTCATTTTTTGCATTCTGCAATTTCAATTGGAGAAAGATTTTATGCATCCTTCCATTGCATACTTTCACGTGATAAGCAGTGCAACATGCATTAACAGCACTTTAAAAAGTGTCATTAATTCCATTCCAAATAATTTTATGATAATTAACTGTTGCTTTAATTCGTAAGGGGCAAAAAATGACACTCTTCAAATGCATCATGTAGGACGCGTTTCGCAGGTCAAGTTGAGACAAAGTATGGTTTGATTAAAAATTAGTATACAATGAGAAAGTAAAAAATGTTTGATGATGTATATTACAAAGTAGGAACGCAGCTTTGCACAACTGCAAGCCTTTCAATTTTTGAATTTTCACAGATTTTTTCAATACTCTTTCACATTATTCATCCATTGATTGAATCTGCTTTAGAGCCTCCATAACCACGAAAAAGGTCCTTGTTCCGATCAACACAAAACTGGTTAAATTTTCATGTAACAATAATAAACCAATTACAACAGTGCACAATTAAACTAGTTGTATATACTCACAGCCTCGTTGTCTGGAACATAGCCTCCGTATTTCTCTGGAAGGATGTCCTTCGAGATGAATTGACCCATCATTTCTCGTGATTCATTGACATGGCAATCAACAAATTGCACTTTTGCATGCGTGGCTTCAGACAGTATTGGTTTGACCAGTTTCCATATTGCCGGAAATATTGAAGGGGCTACCAGAAAGATTTCATCGCCATCAAAAATGGAAAATTTGTAATGCTCCTCATTTTTACCATTGACCAACACAGCCACTCTTAGTGTCTCTGGATAATTTGTTTCAAAAAGTTTGAGCATGTGGACACCCGCCTGGAGTGCATCAACGTAGGTAAGCGTTCTCCATCCAAGACCCTCCATGTCAAGTATTATACTAAATTGAGGGACAACGTCTTTCCCCCTTGAATTGAATAGCATCAGTCTCCACACCTTCTCAAAGTATTGAGTGGCTAGACGAATCAGTTCATTCCTTTTGCCGGTTATGGCGTCCAAACACCATCGACCGAAAGGTACGTGAACAACTGCAATTAAAAAGGAATTTTTATGAGTCACGACTAGTGCCATGATACCTAAACAATGTCTCACTTGGTCCACCCATTTCGTCAATTCCAACCACTGACCAGGGAAAATTTGATTTTTGCTCGGTTTCATTCCAGGGTGGACTCCAGCCCAATATTCCATCCATTGATTGACAATATTTAACGTTCTGCAAATCATTCAAATTTTAATTGAAGTCATAATCGTAATAACAACCACTTCTTTCTCGCGACCTACCTCTCGTATCATGTGCTCAATGTTATCCAGATTCTCGTTCCTTGCTGAAATTACAAATAGGCATTGAATTCCTTGAGCGAAAAGTATAGTTCTTTAATCTTACCTCTGACAAACCTAACGACATTTTTAGGAGCTAAATATTCGGGAGATAAGTCCAGGTCAGAGATTCTCTTCAACACCTGAAAATACATAGAAAGCCTACAATAGAGATCCTCATTTTGGATATTATTGCAAACCTTTCCGATGATTTTCAGCTCACTGACGTTTGGTTCGGCCATCTCAAAGCACAATGTAAACTGCAGTGTGATTCTGAGGACGAATGTATAAAAATGTGTTGTAATACAACGCTTTCCTCGTTGATTGTTGCAAAACTTGAATTATTTACAAATTTGTCATCCGCAGATGAACAGCAGGCAGATATGATTGACACAAAAGAAAGACAGCTTATAAACAGGTAGTTACAACTATCAGCGGCTTAAGGCCCTTATCATGATATTTCTTCGTTGGTATCAGGAACCAGTTTTACAGACACAGTCTATCTATGCCGGAAAGCAAAACAGACTGATGAGGAAGTTTCTTAATATGCAATTAAATCAAATCACAAGCGATAC
This sequence comes from Isotomiella minor, assembly GCA_034696445.1. Classification (NCBI taxonomy): domain Eukaryota; kingdom Metazoa; phylum Arthropoda; class Collembola; order Entomobryomorpha; family Isotomidae; genus Isotomiella; species Isotomiella minor. The sequence goes on along the minus strand of JAQIWU010001000.1, from coordinate 9,528 downwards.
AAAGTAAACCTATTATTTCTCCAATGTTGTCTCACGTTACCTCAGTGCTCCTTCGGTCAGAGTCAAATTGACTTTGAATAATAATTTCCATAGAGTCTAAGTCTCTATGATAATGTCCAAACACTTTTCAATGATTCATATTGTTATTATTTACTTTCTTTAAGGTTACCAATGACCTAACACAAGGCAAAGTACATTGCGACAGAGTAGTTTGGAGGACAAGGTTGATTCATTTTTCTATATTTATTCTTCTCCACAGCTCCTTCAGCGTCATTCTTTGGATTGCGCATTGGTTCTCACCAGCTCGTAAGTAATTAAAAGTCAACAAATTAAATATTTTTGTGTAGTGTAGTGAGGTACACAGATAGGTCCAAGATAACGAAGCGTGGTAAATACTTTAAAATTCTTCCCGCAATCGCTTGTTGTTGACATTTTCAAGTGCTATCAAAGACAATTGTTGTATCACATAACTTCAACAATTCTAATATTGTTGGAAAAATGTCAACAGAAACAAATCTGACGGGTATTTTCTTTTGTGCTGAAGACGTTCCGTTTGATTAAAAAACATAGCCAGTAATGAAACTAACAAAAAATAGGTTTACAATTTCAAATTCACGTTCGACATTAGTTGAACCATGGATAACCATGGATGGAATTCATATCCATGGTTGAGCTGAAGTTTCTCTTTTAAAAATAACAAAAATGACAAGCCATAAAGAAGAAAGCAACCATATAATGCACTCAACATGGGCAACGTGAGTCCACGTTTGTTGGACGTCTTTCCAGCCTGATTCAGTCTCATCTTACCCCTGTCCTTACGCACGTCTTTTTCTTCGTATTGCCATGTACGGAACTGCTCATAAATCCCTGAATGAACTAACGTTTGAAGTCTTCGATAGAGATACCCAGCAGTCGCATTATCAAAGTTGTTCATGACCCAAACTTGATCTGGACTGAAGAATGCATCCTTTCCTTTCATAAAATTTGCTGTCGTATGACCCCCCAAGGCTTGGGAAAGTGAGTCGAAGATCTCTAAATATGTGTCGAGTTTAGAACTGACATCAACAAACGCAGTCCTATTGCATCCTGAAATAAAATGAAAAAATCCCAAACGATTTAAAGGGTGAAAGGCTACATTCCCCTTTTCCGCATCCGCATTCGAATTGTAAAAGTCAAATATGTTGGAATGAAGAATGGACTCATTTGACTTCCGCAGACTCGCTTGGAGCTGAAGCAGTGTGAAGCCAAAAAGAGTTCGCCCCATTTGTGACGTTGGATTTTGTACATCGTAATAAAAATTAGGATATGTTGGAGACGTAATTGTGAAATTGCGAAGTTCGTATAGTTTTGAATACTTCAGGAATGAAGGAGTGGGGGCTGTTTCGTGGGAGGTGAGGATACTCTTGTACAAAATGTTAAAAAGGAGTAGATAGTAGAGCCAAGCACCCATCAGAACCTTTTCCAAGCTTGTGGATACCTTGTGGATGTAGCTTGTGGATGAGGTTTGAATCTTTTGGGCAACGCTATTTTCCAGAAATGCAGCCAAAAAAGTATAAAACTGGTCCAAAAATGGGTGTGCGCCGCATGTTACACTTTTCCGACATAAAGTGGCAACAGAAGACAGTGTCAAAAGCAACGCCAATGTCAGGATCCACACCGAAAGTTGATAAGGTGTAAACAAGACGACAAACGTGATGGACTCAGTGTTGGCCACTTGGACACCATCACAAGTGATAAAATTGAAAGTCAGTTGGTGGGGTGCAACCACTGCTTTCTGCATTGAAGAGCTATCCGTCCTCGCTGTTGCGTAGGCAATCGTGCTTCGTTGGTTATAAGGTTCACTGAAGATGACATAATTGCAGCCAAGGTTTGCAATGTACTTTATATTTCCATCCGGATCCGTAATGTTCATGGCTGCGTATAGTAGGCTTCCAATCAGAATGCGGAATTGTGTGTCAGGATCCTCAGCCAATGTGTGGTTTTGATAAGGGGAGATTGACTTTAAGGAAAATATTCTTGACAACGTGCTTTCTGTTAGCCTTATGGACTCGGTAGTGGACGAACTTTTGCCGTAGTAAACCAAGGATCTCTTCCCGTCTTCGATTATCGTATTTTCATTCATGTCAAGACAGTTTTTTAAATTATTCTCTTCCAATAGACACGAAGGGGGCAGACTTATCGCAACGGATGTCCCCAGTTTGCATAGTCTGCAAATGTACATTCCACCCACAATGTGAAAGGACACTTTGTCCAAAGTGACGAGGTAAGTTTTAGAAACTTGAGCGGCTCGATATGTCAAATCCTCGAAGAAAGCAGTAGACGGTTGTGTGGAGGCAATAATTAAATAATGTGGTTCCAATCCAATGTGGTTATTATAGAAGATTCCAGTGCGGAATATGACCAAAGGCACCCACCATCCTTTTGGAAAGTCTTCCAAGCTTCGAAATTCCGGAAATATAAATATGTGAAGTAGGCAAAACAGGTAATGCCTTCTCGGAATATCGTCCTTTCCAATATGGACAGATCCGTTGGACAGAATGATAGGTGTATCGTGTCCGCTGATAAGGCTGAGAGCACCTTTCGAAAAATCTACGACCGTGATAACGCATTTTGAAAAATGTTGCAGGGTTTTAGGAATTGTCAGCATTTGAGACGAGGTTGTTGAAACAGAAGAAGATGCGTTGACGTGGAATGCAATAATTACTTTTATTAAAATTATAAGATAAAATGAAAAGGTAAGGTTATTCGAAGTCATTTTACATTTACCCTGCCTACAATTGTGAATGGCATAAGAGAATTTGGGTATCAAGCTACAAACTTCGCTTTTTTAAAGAGCTAGTGTGTACATAAGACATATTCACAAGAACAGCATTGTTGTACTCAAAGTGTAAATTGTGCATCATTGTCTATAATATTTGATGTGCACTCTTTATTTTTTGGTTCTTTGTGAACCAGTAAATAAGTACGATTTATATTATATTGACATGTCCAAGTATATTGACATTGGAAAACTTGTTGAACTCCAGGGACAATTAAATAACGAGTGAGAGTGGAAAATATTTGAGCTTGAACCCGCAAGCAGTTTTATGGTATACATAATGCTTAACTATTGCAAAGCAAAAAGACTTTGAACCTAAAGCTATTGAAATTCTAGGATCGACTTCTCCAACATAGGGAAGGAGCATTGGTCGGTCACACAAAGTCTTCTAGGCCTAGTCCAAAATAACTGAGGGGTGGAAAATCATTGGCCGTTTCAGGCAAAAAAGATTGCCTTCCAGTTTCAATATTCTGGAAGCAAGAGGAACTGTTGCTAGTCGTTGTTGGACTGAAAGTGTCTGTGGGGAAGGGGTCAGTTGAGACGGCACCCAAGAAATCGCCAGTGTAAGGGAGACCCACACTGTTGTTTATGGGACATCCTAAACACGAAAAGAAAAGTTGTTGGTGACAATTTTTTAAAAAAAAAATCCTCAATTACCATTAACAACAATGCTCGGAACCACTGGGGACACCGTGTCTGGCAATTGTTGAGATGTTATGTTAGTCTGGGAATTCTTCTATTAAAATGCAGCGCATTAGATAAGATTATTCCTTTAACATTACTTTAGTCATCAATTCATTGAATTGTTCTTATCAGTATCGTATCAGTTTTTGCAATATCGCATTAACTCTTACATTTCCGTTGTCCCCAATGACATTCCAAGACCCATTTTGACAGTTGTTTTCCTCAAGAATGCCTGCCCCATACCCATTAAAATGTTCTCCATTATAATGAGTGTTTGTGAATGGGAGGAATTGAGGATTAGAATATGGGTAGGAGCCGTCATTAACTGGACTGTTGGCATAGCTCCGTTCGGAAGAATTGTATCCCGAAGAATTGTTCCCTTGTATCTAACATAGAATATGAAAATTGAAGCATTGCTTTAAAATAATATTTGTGACAGTAGCGAACCTGAAGGTTGTCCATTGAGGAGCACCCTGAATTGAAATGACCTCCCTTTCCAATTTCCATGTGACTGAACTCTGACAGTATCTGGTGTTCCCATGTGGAAGAATCTCCCCATGCCCCTGTTCCATTCGGACTTGGAGCCATTTCATTGACAAAATCGTCCACATTAGAGAGACCTGACTGGTTTCTATGACGCATATGTTGTTCATAAGAGGGAGGTGGGGACATCACGAAGCTGTCCGGAGAGTGGGGACTTAGGGGAGTGACTGATCCCCCTCCAAAGTGAAAGCTAGGCCCAGGAATCGGGATCTGAATCGGTGCTGAAGATGCATTGCCATTTTGGTCTTGATTTGTCGTAAACGATGGTGGTGACGGGCATTGAAGATAATGCCCATACGAATGAGCTGTTAAATTGGGCTCGGAGTGAACCTTTTTCATTTTGGGCAACTCAAGGAAAGAGGGTGTGGGGTGGAAGCCGGAAGGACTCAACTGATTAGCTTCGGCAAGCCTGTCGAGGCTAACATTTCTTCCCATTTCGTTTAAAGCGTTGCTGCTGGAGGAATTTCTGTACGGCGAGACGTTCGACCTCCTTGACTTGTTATTTTTCTTGTAGTTTCTGCTGCGGCTGTTGGTACTGCTGCTGGGCTCCAACAATGATGGCGATGAGGAATATCCCATTACCCTACGGAACTCTTCATCCCCTTCTTTCTGTCGAAGGCCAAGTAGGATTAGTTTATCCTTGTAATTTCTGTACGCTCTTTTTCTGGTGCAGTTCATGATTGCTATGAATTTGTCTTCAGGTGCCCCAAGAAGGTTCCAAATCACAGCAAGGAAAGCGACTGAAGAATTCTTAATTGGTGCACGCAATTTATATCAGCTTGCATGAGGCGATTTATAAAATATTTTGTCTTATCGTAGTCTATTCAATCCTATCAAAGTATTGTCTCTGACGATATTGTTTGTTCGCTGCGTACTATTGTCACTCCTCTGGTGGCCTGATCGTCTGATGTGGATGTTCTTGTCTTATCGGATTCCACAATAATGGAATGAGGATCAATTTGGGGAAAACAATTTGGGTTGACTTGGTGATATTTTTATTATTAGAGGTTATCCGCAAAAAACGGACGATTTTATACATACATGCAGTTGATGAAACAGATAAGGATGAATTCCATGAATCTGGATGAAATAACCTTACGATGCTTACAATCCTATTGCTTTACAATGTGGGAGTGTTGTAGCGATAAGGTCACAATGGAGATGATAACAAACATACACAATCCTTCACCTATTATTATTTGTGTTTAGATATTTCAATTGTACTCTGGAATAGTGATAGATGATTGCCTATAGAAACCATAGAATTTAATTTAATTTGGTTCATTGACGCAAATGGTTTCACTTTTGTTAATGAAGTTTGAATGAAGTGATAAATTCACTTGTCGAGTCTACTTAACTAAGAACTAGTAGTGCCACTAATTGAACAGAGTTCAGACTCGAGTGGTTATTCTATTTCAGATGATTCAGATATCGGACGATATTTCCGAATCTTACTTTTCCATGTCCACAATGGCCACTTTATCTATATCCATGTGAATTGTGAATGAATATTTCACTGAAAACTGCGGTTTGGTGATAGGAAAGTGATAGAACAGCAAATTGTGTACAAATTTGATAAAAGTAATTGACTTAGCTTTAGCTTTAAGTTCTCATGTCCTGGATTGTGGTTAAACTAATATCGGTTCACCACGAAATGACTCATTTACATATTTTGCAATTTCAACGTAGGCACTCGTCATTCTTTCCGACGTGGTTACAATTTGCTTCTATCAAATGCAATATATCTGGATGAAATGCTAGTTGACAAGTTTGCGGATTTGGTTTTCCTCGTATCCTGGTTGAATATTTCTTTCTGTGTACCAAGTGCTTGCTAGATTTTCATATCATGTATGAAAAATGGATTCACCAACTGTAAAATTGTAGGCACAGAAGCATCTGCGATCATGGTGTAAAGTTGCTGTCATACATTGACATTCAGACTCATCAATCTGGAATATTTTAGGCGATCAGTCTTCGATTAAATCACCCTTTGCGCTTCAAATGCCATGTCATCTATACGGGTATCACATCAACGGTATCCACTAAAAAGGTGCATAAAGTGAATATGATTTTTACGTTGGAAAGCTAAAGTTCGTTAGGCAAGACTGGAGGATACCTTTATATAACTGCCTAGGTAACATACCTTACATACCCAAAAGACATTTTCAAAACAAAAGAAACTACAACATTTGTTGTCATTTCCCTATTTACCTACTCGCTAATTAATTACTACTATTACAGACGCTAATTTCTTTTCAAAAAGCAAAAATGCATGAAATTAGATTAGAAAATCATAATTCCTTTGCTCGAGTTAACTCTTTCCTTAGCTCACTACTGTCTTTGTTCACTCAAACATGCCGAATAACACAATGCATAAATGGAAAGGTTTAACGGACTTTCTTCATTGTTTAAAGTCCACAAATGAACACTTCAACTCTTGGGCAGTCAAAAGACTTCCCATCTTTCAGACTTATAATTTGTAGAGAAGTTTTGTTTAATCTGCAAGGCAGGGTGAAGGTAGGCAGGGTAACAAAACAACACAATGCAAATTAAAAAATTGAAACACATAACGTTGTTGGATATTATTACGCTGCACTGCGGTATGCCTCGTCTCACCAACAATAATACAATTGTGCTCTTTAAACTGTTACGGAAACTACCAACCATGAGATGGTCATCGTCCAAAAGCTTATTTTGGGCAAAACAATTTTGTGTCACACGATTATAAAGTTTCTCATAATGTAACGTACCTAATTACAGTTTTCTCGTCGCGTAGTTTCAGAGACACGATGACTGCGGCATTATGCTCATACTCCGCGAACCAAAACCGAGTCGTTGTCCTCATCTTCCAAAACCCACACCTTGTCTTTATAAAAAAAGAGGCTGCAAAAATGACCAAAAATTTCATCTCTTTACACTGGCAACTGTGTGGTTATCAAGTTTGATACTCTGATGCATTTTTTATGACATTACATCATTCATTCGAGATGTACCTATGCACTTTGGGGTTGCTCATAATAAAGCCATCGTTTAATTTAATGTTAATTTAGTGCTTTAGTTTTGATAAATGATTCCATTGGGAATTAAGAGCCATGAACTATGAAGGTGATGGTTAGTTAGTGTGTTAGTGTAACACCTTATTTATACATGTACGTTACTAAGCCTCTCTGTACATCTTCTGAAATTTATTGGGTGAGTGCATGTAAAAAAGTGAATTAATATGTTAAGGGTGAGTTAATTTTAGGGTCTTCTGCATTAAAGGTACCCATCTATCTTATCTCGGCTGAGAGATGCATTCCTCCCTTATCTCAAGCCAGAAGCAACAAAAATGCATGCATTCTGCTTATTAACTATATTTTCATGCCGTTTATACGGTATTTAAAACTATATGTTCAAGAAGATGAAGCAAAGAATTGGTTCACAAAACACAGACCAATTTAAGACTGAAAGAATTAATGATTGGATAATAATAATAATAATCAAAGGATTTGGGATTTGTATTTTCAAAAGAAAGCCAGAAATGGAGCGACAGTTGCATGCAATAATGTAGTCATATCATTGTGGCAATTTCCTGTTCCTAAATACATAAAATGCTCGATGCTCATTCAAATCAACGTGAATTAAAAATATAATTTGCAAAAATTGATTGAATTACGGGACATCATCCGTCGACTGTCGACTCAAACGGTTAAGAAATGTCGTCTCTTGTCCTTTTCTCTGTCTCTATTTCCCTCTTTTTTCGCAATAATCAATCACCCAAAATGTTTCAAACTTTCAATTCCTCGCAGCTTGTAGCGTCCAAGCCTAAATCGGATTCAGATGCGTTGAGATGTGAACAAAGACGACGAGTGACACATTGTAGGGAACAATAATGAATAAGAGGATAAAGAGGAGGATTAATATTTTAAATTATTGCATAAAAAGCAAGATAACTACATGAAGTCGAGTCGTTTGGTTACCAACTTATTAGCATATTGCCTGCCTGACTACCTTCTTAGCTAAGCCCAGGGGAAGAATATCCCTAAGCCTGCAATTGCGACGATGATAAGAAAAGAAGGCTTATAAGGATTTTTCGGTTGAGAGGAACTGGGGCGGAATGGGCAGGGTCTTGTTGAGCAAATGCTCTAAAGACAGCATCAGCCTAGCGTCTTTGCTCACAATGGTCATATTCTATAGCAGTGTGTGCTTGAACACAACAATGCTAACAAACACAATCTAACTAATGCAACAAAGACGTTAGCGCCATGGCGTAGTTTCACTACTCTCAAAAGAAACGATGAGATACTTCATCAACAATGCATTCAGTTACCAAGTCTTCTCGTTGAAGTACACACTCCTGCCCCACCGCCCTACCTGGTCTGAATGAAAGGGAGCAGACGAGGAATTTATAAACTTTCAAATAGTATAAACATCCAATTTGTAGTCTTGACCTTTGACACAACACAGGGAGTCTTCTATACTGGCAGAAAAGCTCATCTTTTAATTCGCGATTTGGCTTGGTCCTTAGCTCGAATCGGTGAGAAAGTGAAATTCAAGTGGTGGTGATTTTACCTAATTTAATTGATGCTGTGCTTGTCAACTTCGCTTATCGTTGTTTCGTGAACTTTTGTACAGTACTTTATTACCCGAATTGATTCCAATTTTAATTCAACATCGAAATGTGATGTGATCGATCAAGCTTGTGAGAGTTCGCAGAATAGAGTATTCATAGAATAGACGCCATGCGGTCTGCATGGTACATCTGGAACCTGGTGGACCCTACTCAAAGTAAGACTTTAGATTCATTATTATTGCCGTGACAATAATTGAGGGAAATGTCTCTACAAATCCCACAGATTCATAAATTGCTCTACACCAAAAGCTTCTCACCAATCCATCATTTCTGTTTCCTCAAAATTTGGATGTAGGGAAAGAGATTGCCCTCGCAAGTCAGTTAAAATGCTGTCAACTATGCTTCCTGTCAAAGTGTGCGTGCTGAATTGATTAATGATTAGTGAGTGACTGCGCGCAATTACCAAAGATATGGAAAGTTCAATCTTATTTGTTGACGGCATTTCCATACAATCCTTTTTGTTTTGTTGTATGCGCTTATTGAATTTGCATTCTATTGCTTTTAAAAGTGTGTAAGGCTACATTAATCGAGGAGATTTGGGTCAGAAGGAAAATCGCCCAAGTGTATCAATCTCAAAATTAAATGCGTTATTACATTTATTAATCCAATGCGTTGTTATTAGTTTAGTTTGGTCTGGTAGGAATTTCATCATTGAGCATAACTTTGATGTAAACAATTTGAACCCGAGTGTTTTAGTTAGTATAAAAATTTCAAGTATAGTATTTGCCCATTTTGAACTCTGCAAGACCCTAAAAATCTTCTTGTGCTGCATTCAGCATGCGTGACTTTGTATTTTAGGAGAGATCCACGAAAAGATAATGTATTAGGACTAAGCCTCTCCCAAAACTATCATCATGAATGAGTGATTGCT
>JAQIWU010000999.1:0-19628 GCA_034696445.1 Isotomiella minor | reverse complement strand
ACATAAAACCGAATTCTATTCATAGCAAAAATTTATGAAATAAGCAAAAACCTTTTTTCAAACCACTGGTTTCACATAACCTTCACAAAGGCACAATAGTTTATTCATCTCTCATCTTCATTTCTCATACAAAATGTTAACAAATGTAGTAGATACATTAAATGCTTTGCCTTACTCACTAATCTTCTTCTCTTCCAGCAAATTATGGTAGTATCAATAATGGCGGAGATATTGCTTAAACAACTGGCATCAGAATCTCATCTACCCCTATCATAACTTCGAAAGTGATGTCACTTAACATCATGTAATCTAGTGTAAGGAAGGAACAAAAACTGCCAAGTCATCAATAATGTCGGCATTAAAAATTAGACAACTATAAATACAATATTATTATGGATATGTTGCAGTTCATTTCATCTTGTAGCCTTGAGCTTTCTTGCAGTTCTGCATATGGAGAAAGTATTTAAAACGTAAACGGAACACAATTATTGAAGCAAATACACTTACAAGTACTTATAATGAGGTGTGGTGGTACAAGAGTTATATATTCCATGAACACTTATTATAAACGCTTCAAAAATGCACATTTCCTGTACGATTCATTATTACTTACTCTATGATCACAAGAGTATGAGAAATTGCAGTATATCTTATATTATACATAACTAATTACATTAAATAGGTTTGATATAAAAAATGTCTAGTCTACTTCAAGAGGAATAGGAAGAAACAAAACTGCAATTGAACAATAATGGTATAGAGAAGCGTATTATGAATCTATTTCTACAAGTTCGATGTTTGGGAGAAAGTCAGTTCACCCTCAAAATGTCATCAGCACATTTGAATGGAATTATTAATGATGACGCTACTCTTCTTCTTTTATACTTGGTTACATTAATGATAAGTTGATTGCAAATAAACTGAATACTCTTATTCTTTTAGCGTGTTCTGTCATAGCGTGGTCGTTCGGTGACATAAGACATGGTGGTGCAAAATGGGGAGAGAGAGGGAGAAGGCCTAAAACTTCCCATGATTATGCCTGGAGAAAGAGAGGGAGGGGGGTCGATCACATCGACAATTCGCCGGAGAGAGTAATTTATGAAGGGGAGGAAAAAGGGAAATTGAAGTAATGATTTTTTTCAGATAGGATAGGATTGCACAACTTGATTTGGATTTCTGAAGAGAGGCAGAGAGAATAGAATGTTGTGAGGGGCTTCCTCATTCTCAGGTTTACTTTTACTTTACAACAGTCTTATTGTACGTACGTACGTGTCTCACTTTTAATGCTGCAGAACGCATCGCATGACATGCCTCTTCTTGTGTAATATTATTGGGCTTCTTCTTGCAATAATGGAGAATATTGTACTACCAAAACCAACCATATTGTCTCCAGAGTAAGGTTCCAATTCCAACAACTTCCATTTGGTCTTACTTTAGTTTTTAGGGGTGAGGGAAATTGCACACTTCTCTCATTTCATCTCGTCTCATCTGCCAGCAAATAAATGAGCCAAGGTTTATGCCTTTCTCTCTCCTCTCCCCCTTCTTCCATTGTCTCTCTCTCCACTCTTTCCCCTTGTTAAAAAACAGTTTAAATTAAACATTGGGAAGAGATACGGTTAAAAAACACAATTCAACAGTTAGTTCCAGAGTAAAAGTAGCAATGGAAAAGAAAGGAAGGAAGAAGAGTAATATAATCGAAGGAAAATCATACTTTTTGCTTTTACCCTTACATAAAATGCGTGTGACTGCCCGAAGCGGATGTGCCGACTGCACTGGGCTATGGCTTCCCATTGCACCCCCTCTTTAAAACCCACTCGAATTACTTTCACATTCACATTCGCATTGAGTCTACCTACTTTCACATTGCATTGTGTATGTGTATCCATATATTGCATTGACATTCACATTTCTTTTAGAAAACACCCGGGATCGGATCGGATCAACTTCTCCCCCATTGCATTCATTCATCCGTCCATCCAACCATTCATTTCACTCTCACTCTCTCTCTCTCCTCCACCATGCAGAACATCACCGATAAACTCCACCATATGACGTACGCAAGGGACCTTCTTTCTCTCTTTTTTTAGGCAATACTTTTGATGTCCCCCTTCTCCTTCACAAACCCAAGTTACTTACATAAATGCAAAATGGAAAAAGGGGAACAGAAGAGAAGAGAAGACGGATGAATGGGGTTGACATCCATCTCCTCGTCCTCATAAATAAACTTAATGGTTAAATAATAATTTCAAGAATCACTGAATAAATAACAATGAAGGCCAAACTGTATAAACTAACTTAACTTAACTAACACCCTAAAAAAAGTCACAAATACAAATTCCATATGAGAGAAGCGGGTCATCATTACATTATACCCAAAAAGTAAACTCATAACCTCCTCCAATTATTGTCACTGACATTAAATATAACAGACTTAGAAATAATTAAACGTATTGAATAAATCAAGATTATCGGCAGCATTCATTTCATTTGTAGTTCGCTTGATGATATCAAATAAATACAGTGAACAAATTTCCCATCCGCATGCATCAATGCAGAATGTACATAGTGCACATAGAGGGATACAATTACGACATGACGACGGCACGTTTTCCCCATTGCTTTTCTCTCTCTTTACTTTCTTTCTTTGCCTCCCTCTCATCTACTTTCTCTTTTGGCAGTGAGAATTTATCTAAAGGAAATTCAGTCTTTTGAATTGTATTCAACTAACACTCTTACAAAGTACAGATAGTATTTTTGTCCGTATAGTCTCTTTTAGTTAGTTAGTTAGTCACTCTACTATCGTTAGACCTGGAACCATCTCCCAAAGTCTGCGGGTGTGGGGTGTTGTGGAAGAAACCATTTGGGTTGGAGTTGGACGATTGGGGAGTGGTTGGAATTTGAGCTGGACTCCATGGGCACAATCGGTGACGAGGAGTTGGAAGAAAAGACATTATTATTGCGTGGCATAGACCGTGCGTGAGAGTAAGGCCAGTTCTGGTGGGATTGAGACGAGGATGTCGTCGTGGACGCAGTGGAATTGAGGACACTGTTGGTGCTTCCCTTTCCTTGTCTGCTCCGTCCCTTGCTCTTACCACTCTTCGTCGTGCTGGACGACGCCGTGGTGGTGGTGGCCGTGCTGCTGGACTGATGATGAGAAGCGTCACTCCCCCCACTGCTTGGGTTTGGGCAACAGCAGCAGTAACACCCTACAAGGAAATTAAATAGACCGACTTTATTTTCTTTTCTTTACTTGGCTTGAGCAAATAAATCATTTCCAAATTATGCTAGCTGAACGACTCATTCCTTTGCAATTCCGTATATATATCGCCATTGCATTACTTCCTTTCCTCTTTCTCCCCTCTCGAGTGTACGGCCTAAAAGAGCATCATAGATGCTGGAAATCTATACAACTACAAAGCTTAGTAATGTAGGAGGAATTCGAATTTCTTATTGTCCTTCTGCCTGTGCGGTTGGTATTCTTCTAAGTATGTATATATATTCTCATGGACCATGTTTCAAAAGAAGAGAGACCGGATGTCGTAAGGTTTCTTTACTCGCATGGAACCCACCAACTAACTTTCTTGCTAATGTAAAGTGTAACGTGTCAGGATAATTTACATTTCACACTACGGGCAAAAAGTCAGAGGATAGCGACATGGGCATGAATGAATGAGAGGATTCGCTTTCGTTTCGGAGTGCAAATGACTAGAGTAAATGATGCCAAAGTCAGTTAGTTTGGTAAGCAAATACTCGATGGCGAAGAAAGTTCTTCCTGGGAGCCTAAAAGAAAGCCTCTATTTTTGAGAAACTTTATGCCAAATGTTTGGTACAAGTTTAAATGACAGTTTATGAGGATGTGGACAAAGACGGAGAGTCTCATTTTACCCCTTTCAATCCTATGACTTTGTTTCCGATCGTAAAACTTTGGGGAAAGTGAGACCGCTTAGGTCTTGTTCTTTAGAAAGTGTTCAGAATGGTGGTATGGAAGCACATTATGGCGTTTGTTGAATACAGTTTTGTGAGTTAAGATGAGACTTGAAGTTGCAGGCAGGGGAAATCGTGGTTCGTGGTGGAGTTGTTGGAAATGAAAGCATGAGAAGAAAAGCAGGCAAAGCAAAGAAGAGAGGAGGAAGGGAAGGATAGGAGGATGGATGGATCGATGTCGTCAAATTCAACATTGTACTCCTCCTCCATGGCTATATAAACTCCCACTAACCAAACCATCCCTGCTCGACTGCTGTTTAACTTTAGTAATAATTAAACGCTTTTCTTACACTTCAATTTCAAATGCAATCCTCTTTTAACTCCTGATTTATGTGATAAGAAAATAAATAATTTCATTATTACAGCACAACCCTCCTGCTCCTCAAGGTTTGCTTAGGAAAAAAGGACGGTCTCAACATTCCCCCCGATCTTCAAACTACTCCCGATTCCTTTCTCCAGTTCTCCAATAACATTCCCATCCATCCATCCACCACTGCAACCGACAACAGGCACCAACCAAGCTAAAGTTGGCTATGGCATTGTACTGCATGCCTTGCATTATTCTCAAAATTGCAAGGCAACTCAACTCACCTCTATAAATCATTCTTCATAATATTAGGTAAGATTGAACCTTAAGCCAATAAGTGAACGGCAGCAAAATGAAATGAATCCTTTTCTCTTAAATAAATGTCTCATCTCAATCTCAATGAAATGAAAAGCAGAGAGCCTCCTTCCTTTGTTCTCGGTCTCTGAGCACTGCATAAAACCAGTGTGGAATCAAAATGGTGCTTACTTCACATGTTTTAGAGAAGATCGACAACTCATTCTTCCTCTATTCTTCTATCTATCATAATGGTTCCAAATTCAAAGCCTGTGCCTGTAGTAGACCTCAGTTTTAGGACAGAAAGAGGCTCTCATAAAAAAGAAATTTGCTTTTAGCCATGCCACACGAACCAAGGAGAGCCGAACTATACGATTTACTTATTGTGGTTATCTTTTGCAGGAGGAAGAAGGTGGATGGATGCTTTGGAAAGCTGGAGTTGATTATTGGGAAGAAGAAGAAGGGTTGAGGAGAGAGAGAAGGTTTATGGTGCATATATAACCTCGTGGCAACTTCCTTCTACTTGTTCGATTTCATGGCGTAATGTTGAATATGTACTCCTGTTCAAGTACAATCTGAATCTACCCACAGAAGAGTACTTCCTTGGAGTGTAAGCAGACTTCTTTATGAAATTAAATTGAACATGGAAGTGGAACTGGACTACTTGTTCTTCTGACATCTGAAGAAATACAGTAGGGAAGAACATTGTAAAATTGTATTGTGGTACAGCTGCAAGCAAACGCAAAATGGTCCCACGTTTTGATGATACGACGACGACAATATGACGGTATAATATAATATGCTGATCAAATGATGATCTTTCTTTCAAATTCACACCAAATGGTAAGCAGCAGAGAAACCTGAAGCCCATATGGATAATTTACTTACAACAAAAATTTTATCCGGACTCAAACTCGTAAATAATCTTGCAAGAAAAGATAGCTGTTGAAGAATAAGGTCGGCTGAAGAATGCAATGCACCACTCTCTGTTGTGCGCAAATAATTGGCATCTTCAATTTCAAATGTTCTGCTATGGTGGATGGATACATTCAATTCAAGCCGGTTTTTAACTATCCCGTGTGCTGCTAATGACTAATGATGAAGTGCACATACAGATACAGAGGAGTGAAAGAAAGTGCCTCACACCCACACCTGTCTGCAAAGAATCCACATCTGTACAGAAACATTCCTCTACACACATGGAGTTGTCTTAAAAGATGGAGGTAATTTTTCCCCAAGATAATCAAGGACCATCGTTCGACCGTCCGTACGTTAATATGACGAGATATTATGATAAACCGTCATGTCATGTAGAGAACAACAAAACTGACTGGTTGCAACGACAATGAAAGAAACAGCATGAAAAATAGCAGGCCTTGCATGCAATGGTACTTTTTTGGAGTTTGCTTTCTTTCCACACACACACTCAGTTTTTCTGAATATTATAGCATTTTATAACTTTACATTCAACTCATGCATGCACACAAAGAAATTACAGCTACAGGCATCACTTTTGCTTCGCAATCTGAGAAATATCACCTGCCTGACCAAATGCACTTGAGCATCATTAAGCACCGGATAGCTTATGGCTAGCTGCACCTGAACCATGAATGACGATGGCGATAAGAGAGAGCAAATGAGTTAGGAGTTTAAATGCCCATCATGTATTCAAGAGGAGGGGTTTTGCCAAAAGTTTGCATGCATGCCATGGAAATGACAGATGGTTAATAATGAATGGATTATGTCCGTCTTTCATTTCACTTCACTCGCTTAATGATTTAAACTATTTACTTATTGTCATAAGTACCACTTAAGACAACAGACCCTGATAATAATAATGCATACAACAGTCAATCTGTGATTATCAAAGTCCTGTTATCCAGACTTCAGAAGATAGAATGTTTCTTCTTTTACTTTGAAAATAATATTTACTTAGCCTTGTTTTTAAAACAGTGAGCTGAAGAAAGCAACCAAGCCTTTTATATGACCCATGACAATGAAGAATTTAATTGCACTGATGTTTATTTAGTCAAAGATGCATTGCCTATTATTACTTGACACCCTAAGCAATTGATGATGTAGATCACTTGGAATTTGACATATTACTGTTTCCCCAAAAGAAGGGTTCGTCGCATCAACTTCAATGCCTTCCTCCATTCTCATTCAGAGAGCTTTCTATGTCACAAATATAGGAAACCCTTTCCTGTCATGTCACAATCTCACAATCATGTGTCACCCCTATCTCTCAAGTTATTATTTACTATCTACGCCAAAGGTAAATTGACGTTGGCATGCTTGAA
The DNA here is from genome assembly GCA_034696445.1 of Isotomiella minor. Taxonomy (NCBI): domain Eukaryota; kingdom Metazoa; phylum Arthropoda; class Collembola; order Entomobryomorpha; family Isotomidae; genus Isotomiella; species Isotomiella minor. The sequence continues at coordinate 12,743 of JAQIWU010000999.1, read as the reverse complement.
GAATGCAGTTAAGATAATATGCATAATTTGATGTCTTCTGCAGGTGAGATGGAAATGGAAAGCACCCACATGAACATGCTGAATGGAATGAGAAGAGAGAACATAAAAGAAAAGAATTCGTATCCTCATAAAAACGTACAAGAGAAAGGAAGAATCCAAAGTTAGATAGACAAGAAGGTACTTTTTGCTAACCAAATATTTAGTTGAAAAAAAAACGATAATTACTTCCCCCTCCTTCCATCCGTCCGTGGTCCCGATGTTTAAACATATTTCGCTCATATCCTGTTTTGCCATGCCTTACCAACCGTACAGATTTCTTCCTGCCATAATACATCCAATCAACAAACTTAAACTTAATGAAATCCAGTTTGTTACTCAACTTTAAACAATAGAACAGCTACAAACTACCCACTTTTATTCCCTTTCTAAAAAACCAAACCCTACATGCAAATCACATTTTCGGGTGAATATTATGAATAACTTGCACCACTGCACATAAAAATGTAAATTGCGACATGTGTGGTGATAAAATAAAGTCTCTGCCTTGTCTTGCCATAATCTTGTCTTGTCTAACATTTAACTGGACAAGATGGCAACGGCAAAGACAGCCTGTTTGTTCCTCTTTATACCTTTTCACTTCAACTCAGCTTTACTTTGGAAGTTCATGGATTCCGAATTCCTCTCTAACTATAGTTTTTTAACAATAAGTACAATGACTATACACATGCAATGGAATGAAACTTTTCTCATGTCATGCCGTGTCTGCTGAGTGGAATCATCAAATCGAAGCAACAGCAACCTGGATAAAAACGGTAGGAAGTCCTACTTGATCCTCTAAACATTCTCTACCTCTTCCCCATAGTTTCTTTCTTTCAACCCTTTCCAATTTTATCACACCACATCATTTCTTCATGTACGAACACACCATGTGATTATCTATCTTGGGTCGAGAAATAGCTTGATTTTTTTATACCAATTTCTGGTAACTCATACCGAATATAATGGGGATGGGATAATTAAAGCATTTCAACCTGTTTAATATTATCTTCAAAGCGGAGTTAAGATTCCTATTGCTCTTGTAAAATTTATGAGATTTTATTACAGGCAACCAAGAGAAAGAAGTTCATAAAGCAATTCTGGTGTTCGCAAAAGGGCCAGTTTCCAATAATAAAATCCTATCTACCCTCTCTGACCTGACCCAGACAACCAAAAGCCTCTGCTGCTGCTGATCTCAACTTGTAACAATAATTTTGCATTCTTCCTTTCTTTCTTTTGGAGATAAGGGAAAGGAGAAAGAAGAAAAGATTATTGCCAGGTCCTCTCCCTTCCCTGATCTGATGCATTATATTATTCTGCATGCATTCAATTCCTGCTGTTACTTCGAACGAAGCATAATAAAACTTTTCTTGTTGGACCTTCTTCCCTTCTGCTGTCGTGGATGTTGCGCTCTGCTGTTATGTTATTTGGGCATCGGGTGCAATTATAAAGGAAAGATGAAACTTGCCCTATTGAAAGCAGTTTTTAACAGAGGATTTATGACTGTTCCTTTTCTTTTCATTGAAGCAAAATTCTCTTTTCTATCTAAACTGGATTTGGAGAGAGGAGACTTTCAAATGCATCAATCTCCATCTCCAAAGCATCCTTGCTATTTCCCAAACCCAAACAATTCGTAGTGGCAGTGGCCTCACCCTCCTTATTCGAAGAAAGGTAAAAGCATTGCACCAAGAGAGAGATCCGTCCATGGGTAGTAATTATGAACAAATAATAAAAATGCAAAGGCGCATAACTATTAGCATTTTACATGTAGCCTGGAAGCAAAATGTGCAGCAGTTTGTGCACAGGAGGAGTAGGCAGGCAAGCAATTTACTTTCTTTAAAAACCTAGGCCCAAAAAGAGACCACTACTACATGATCTCTTGTCATCCTGGCATTTTAGAATTACCTCACCTATTTTCTTAGATCAAGTAAGTATAATGCAATTACCAAAGAAAAGAAAGTTTTAGGAGGTGCAATTAGGCTCATAGCAAAAGGAAAGATGCAACGAAGAAGGCTGTATAGTGTACAAAATCCATCAACACAAAGGGACTCAAAGGACCCAACTTTTGGTAAACATTACATTTAGGCCAGAAAAGAGAGAAGGGAGCGAGGAAAGGGATTCAAGGTTTATTTGGGAAATCAGAACAAAGTAAGTAAGCAATCCAGAGAGTTTGATGGGGTAGAATAAAACCTTCAAAGCGAAACGTTATAAATAATAAAAATACATTTTTAAAAATTGGTTTTGGTTTTGAATTTAGAAAAGGTCGAAGAAAGGTGACGACTGACGTCGGTCTATTTCCACCTTCCCTTTGATAAACAATGAGCCTTCCTTCCCTTCATTTTCATTCCTTTCTCAGTGTCTCGACTGGCTAAAGGGGCTAACAATGCAATGGATTACAAAACTATTTTAAACTCTTAATAATCATCATAATGCCGTAATGCCATGATAACAATAATGCAACGCTATATAGACAGTAAACAATATGCCTAGAATGTCGCCAGCCAAAACGCCATAAACTGAATTGCCATCAAATCAAATCTCTTCAGAACTGTTAATCAGGCTTCCAAGTTAAAATCAAAATGGCAAGAGAGAGGAGAAAGTACTGTACCTGATGGTGAACTGGTGTCTTGAAAGAACAAATTTCGGCTCTTATGATTGTGATTGTTGTTGTTACGGAGGGAATTGTTGGATGGTGAGACATCGGACTCGTTTTCGGAGCAGACTCCGGAGTCACTTCCACTTCCTTTCGGTCCTTCTTTTATAAGTCTTTGATTACTCCCACTTTGCTGTTGTTGGAGAGTTTGTTGAGCATGGTAGACGTCATTAATCATTTGGAATATCCCCGTATGAGATCCCCCTCCCCTCCCTCCACCCGGTCCACCAGCACCAACAACATAATGCGATGGAGGGAAGTGTGTTTGTTGATGGCTCTGGCGGAGGTTGTTGTTGGCAGTGGGGGTGGTTGTCGTGGCAGTGGCAGCTGCATAACTTAAACTAGGGCCTAGGTAGGAGGCAGCAAGGGCTGATTGGGTGGAGTGACTCCCTCCACTGTGTACTGCCAAGTTCAAAGGTTCCCTGTCCCTCTGAATCTGTTGCTGCTGATGATGATGATGATGATTCTGTTGCTGTTGTTGCTGCTGCTGCTGTAGACTCATTCTCAGTCTTTTAGAGGAAGAAGCGTTTTGTCGGGTGTGATGATGAGATATGGTGGATGAAGTCACGGTGGCTTCAGCCGCAAGTGGGGACGAGGTGAGATCTAATTCCATCATTTGTGGCAGTGAATGTTCTCTCGCATGCTGTCCCCTCAGTCCATAGTAGCTCAATGTTTGTTCTTTCGACATGCCCGAAGAAGGGGGAGAGTCGTCAGCATCAGCTACTTCATCACAGGATTTCATTTGATTCCTTGGGTGAGGTTGGTGCATGGATCGTGAGCGAGTAAGCAGTGACTGGGAAGTCGAAGAAGAAGAGGGAGCATGGCCCCGAGTGCCCCCTCGGCCATTATGACCACTAGATTGGTTTAGATGGTGGGACCCATACTGAGGATGATGACTGTTGCTGCTGGAGGAGGAAGCCGCAGTCGTGGAGGAGCGGAGAAAGTATTGTGAGGGTCTGTAGTAAGCAGAGGGGTGGATTATGAGGAGGGGGGCTGATCCTGGTGGGGGTGCGACCTCCTTTGGTAGTTCATACTCAACAGACACATCCACTGAGAGGGGACGAAGCACTTCCTGTCTTACAGAGTACCCACGCAACATCATGCTTGCTCCCAAGTGACTTATCTTGAATGAGTTAATTGCTCTTGTTTAATGGCTCCTTCTTTTAACAGGGGGATTGGATTGACTTTCTTCAATCTCACTCAATAACTTACGCCTGCTCCCCCTTCCTAAAGTAGGTACTCTATAATTCTTCCTCTCTTGGTTTTAAGCTCAGGCACTCCACTATGTTCTTCTTCATATGCTCATCCTCCTGCTTGCTTGCTTGCTTGGTCAATTAATCTGGGGTGGTCTCCAAGAGAGAAGCATGTGGAATTACTATTTATGGTTGTTTGTGATGAGATGATGAGCCTTTCGCGAATTCTTCTTCCTTTCTTGTTCTCTCAACTTCATCCCTGCAAAGCAAAAGAGGAAAAGTCATCAGCAACAAGGAAATAAAACGAAACTGTCCAAGTTTACTACGTTCATTTCATACATCATCATAACCACCTACACCCACTCTCCAGGCAGGAGGGTTTTTGATCAATACCATATGAATTATGCATAGCCTAGTCAAAAGTTAGACGGGAAGGAAACTTTTGCTTTGCCGAAATTCAAAGTGAAAACAAAACGTCTCATCCTACCCCAGAATTGAATAAACTACTGAGAGAGAGAGAGAAAGCAATAGTTTCTTTTCCTCCTCATCATCAAAGATAACACACCTAAATATCCTTATTTTTGAAGAGAAAACTGTAACAAAGGAGAGAGGGGGTTGAGTTAAGGAAGAATGCTGGTTCTCGGATAAGATCTTTCGTGTTTGATTCCCCCTCTCTTCTTCTTCTTCTTCTTCTTCTTCTTCTTCTTCAAGAGGATGGGATGGATGGAAGGAAAGTAAGGAATTCACTTAAAGTAAATGGTGGGGAAAGTGAGAACAAAGAAAAGAAGTTAAAACTTACTCATTTCATAGTATTCCCATGATTTTATGGAATCTCATCCATCTCCTCTCCAGGCTCTCTTTTTAATGGTATGGTTGCTTCAAGCGAGAAAAATCCTTGGAAATTTTATTCTCTCTCTTGAATCGAAGAGTCCGTCTTTAAAAAAAATTCTATTTCTCTTTTCCTGCTAACAACACTTCTCCATCCAGCTTCTCTTACCTTAGACTTTTGGACTATCTAAGGAAGGAAGACGACGGAGTTGAGTTATATGCGTGTGTAACTGTTAAAGTCAAAAATGTTGAATGGATGATGAGGTAGACGATAAGGTAGGCTTGAACGTGAAGGTCACCACCACCACTGCATTAAAACAAGCAACCACACGGAGGAAGGAACAAATTTAATGCATCCAAATTCAATCCAGGAGAGAAGAAGAATCTTTTTACTCCTTCTCTATTTCTTGATCGCCTTGATTGAGTTGAGGAGTGTGAGAAGAAGTCTCTGTCTGTAAAACATAAGAGAAGGGAAAGAAGTTTAGTAAAAGCTTGAAATACAATCAAACTCTTTATTTAGACAGACACAAAGTAAAAATAACACTTGGATGTGAACTAACCACCAAAACTGACATAACTTTTGTTCAAGTTAAGTTTAGTTGGTTTGTTAAGTAATATCCACAATGCTCAATGCCTGCATGTATATGAGCTTGTCGAAAGAAAAGATCACTCAAACAAGTCGCTTATCATCATCGTTAAATATGAAGGATTCACATTTTGTTGAGTTTGATGAGTCTCTCTTTTCTTGAACGTATAAAATGTGATCATGCAGGAAGGATGATGTCGATGTGATAGTATGCCATGATGGGATATGAGAAAGACTCGTAATCTTCTTGTTAGAAGAGAGAAGTAAATATTGGGAAAAGTGAGATGACAATGATCCATCTACGAAACCAACCATTTAACAATCCTTTTCCTCTTCTCTCTCATGCCTAATGCATACCAGAGATATCTAACAGGCAATGAGGATGACAAAATGTGTAATTGTTCAGCAGAGTGGCCCTGGCGTTGGCATACGCTATCTCCTGTCTTCTACAAATTTACTTTTTGTCCGATAACGGATAGACCGTAAATTAAAGTAAAGGGTAATGACCAAGGATTATGTTTATGTTAAATCAGAAATTGAAACAGATTGCCTACTATATCAGAAGCATGTATGCATCTCCTGCCTACTCGTAAACGAAACTATCATCCAACCCTTGAATTATATATCTAGGTAGCAACGATTTCACGGGAGCGATTAAGTCAATTAATGCATCCCTCCTATTATTCCTACCTTCAGAAAATTAAGCTGCAGAAGAAAAGATTCAAAATGATAAGATTGAATACCTACAAACTGCGAATTGCCGGCTTCTTCGTCCACCAATGTTTAATAAGCACACAACACAACCAACCTTATTTGACAAAACACTAACTTGGAATTTTACTGATTGCTGATCAATCAAGAGTCTCAATAACTGTGGACAGTGATTTGCGTTGCACTGTTCAATCGTTCAAGCTCGAGAGACAATAATGCTATGGTGCACTGCTGCTTCTACGTCAGGATCTAGACTGATTTAAGGGAAGGATTTTAACCGAGCTATTATACCTTTCCTTTCGTTTATGAGAGAGTACATAGTGGTAGGATTTTGGATTAGGTAGATTTGAGGGTGCAAAAGAGAAGGAAGGGTCGGTCAGCATATTTCGCTGATGATGATGATATTCCGGCTTAGGCTAATAGCAACAGTTGCCTTTTTCCTTTTTCTGTGCTTTAGGTCGTTTTCTTTAATTTTCCACCATAGAACTGAAATTGGACTCTTCTTCAGCCTGTCATTTGCTGAATAATAGCTCCCAACTATGAAGTAACTAACTGTCCAGGCTAAAATAAGTTCATTTATTCATCTGATGGACTCATTATTTTTGGGGTTAGTCATCTCATGTCATGCCTCACTTGTTCTTTGCCTCTTTTGTGACCCTTGCATACAGACAGACAGACCAAAGGAAAGAATGTTCAGCATCTCAGGGAAAGCAAGCGCACTGATAATATTTCAAAATTGGAATAGAGATGGGACGAACGGATGGACCCGACTGACATAAAGTAAAGTGTCACACAATTACAATTACCCATATGTCTCCAGAAAGACACAGCAGGAATTATGAATCTAAGGTTTAATGCCTGGGTAAGCTCTGTGGTGGTAAGGTAAGGTAAAAATGTGGTATGTTTTGTGTGTCATCGTCACATGAGATTTAAAAAGTCAGCATCATCAGATCAGGAGACTTCCTTTCTTCCCAAACACACGAACAGAATGTAGAATGCTACAGGCTTTTAATACAATAGATAATGATAATGAAGCCAACACTGAGAGGAACATTATTTTCTCAGAGTTATCTTTAAAAGAGGCTTAAACATGTTACTTTTAGCAGACATCTTGGAGAATTTTTAAAAGCGCAGCTCTTCTGAAAACTATATCATGGCGTAGGAGATGGAAGATATTAAAAGTTAGCTTCATATGAAGCTTTTTTTCATGCACTGCAGGGAGAGGAGGAGACCCCGGCCGGTTTGCATTCGATATTCGATTTAAGGACCCTTCACTTGCACTAACTAAAACGCCCTTCATTTCATTCCCTATACATCACCAACCAACAACACAACAGTGCACAATGCTGTCTGGCACAAACAGTTATAATGATTTTCGGTGCAGACTGCCAACTCCGATCTGAATAGAGAAGCATACATACATACGGAGAAGAATAATATGATGGTGGTAGTGAAGTGAGTCTTGTCTGGGTCTATTTTCTAAGCCGCGTCAAAGTCTAGCACGACGCAAAGTGAATCCCTGAAAAAAGAGACGAGGAAGAAGAAAGAGAGAAGAGAAAGGGCGATTATTCGGCAGATTGAAGGGCCCCTTCCTTTTTCCTTCCTACCTCGTGTATGTAATAATAAAAAACCTTGCTTTGCTCCATCCACTGTGTAGCTTCACCGAAATACCAAAATAAATCTCAGTCCCACTACGAGTCGACTTTTACAATCGTCTACTACCTTCTTGAATTGAACTACCTGGGCTACATACAACCTTCCCTTCTATTATAAAACAGAAAACTCACCTTTATTTCGGTAGACAAGACAAGAAGACATAAAGAAAACAAGGTAAAAGAAAGAAAGCAGGGCAAAGCACAATTTAAATCTAAAAGCAAAGGCTTCTCTCAGCTCAGCTTAAAACTAACCTGGATAATAATAATAATGATAATCGTATTCCTGAGGAGAAGGAAGGATGGAAACACTTATCCTCTTCACTTTGCTAAAGATTTTTACCTCTAATCTAACCAACCAACCTCAATCAAAGCAAAGCAACCACGGCACTACCTGATAATCATTCTTCTTTCTCCTTCCTGCCTCAGCAAGCAAGCAATGAGCAATTGCCATGAAGGAATTCGATGATGATGAGATGCGAGGAGAAGACGGAATTATATACATCTTCCCTTTGTACTCCTGAGCCTGGATGCACTGCATGGGATAACCAACAAGTTGAAAAGCAAAATGAATTTAAAAACTCGTACTTTCATTGTCTTGTCCCATAACAACAACATCGTCTTGATGCAATAGCAAAGTAGATTGTATTGTAATTTCAAAGTTTACAATGGAGAAGGAAGGTGACACTCCGTATCCTTGTCAATGATAAAAGGCTATTGTGAAGAAAGCAAAATGTACAAACAGTTGCTAGGTTTTATGCAGCCGAATGCTGTACAAAGAGAAAGTTTGCATGACAAAATTTTGCCTTGCTACGCGTCCGTATAACAATATTTCCCATCTTTTGTGCCAAAGAGCAACAATAGTGAATTTAAAAGGTTCCTCCAAACGGCATTTACATTGGGCTTAAACAATGCGAAGGAAATTTTTTTATTTCTGAAGAAGTACAAGCAGAAAAGGAGTCATCATGTAGCCCAGCCCTTCCCAAGTCTACATAGGAACATTAAAAGTGTAACACAACTTGTTCACTTCCATTTCATTACTCATAGAATTGAATTCAGAATTGTGTCTTTCTCTCCGGTCTCCATTTGCACTTTTTCTCTTTTTTCTCCAGCTTCCACCACCACTGCACCTTCCTTCGGATTCGGATCCTATTTCAAAAACTCTCTCACACCACCAAACTAAAGCAACAAGGCTGCAGCAGAGCCACAGTTCCAGTCAGCCCACACGTTGGTGGTGTTATAATAGCAGGCAACAGCAACAAAACCTAATATTCCTTGATTTTCTTTCACTTTGCACTCTTCTTGACGATCTTTTCTTTTACACACACATGCACGAAGGAGAGAAAGATGTGTGATGTGAGTTCGAATACAGAGACCTGCTTTTTACGGTATTATGATGATGAGGAAAGGAAATGGAAGGAATGTAACACGTAAAGCCTAACCTAAAAAAGAACTCATCTCTCTTCTCACGGAATGATAAAGAAATACACATGAACGGACTTAACAACCATCTTGCCGCATCTTAAAGATATTATTACCGCATGAAACGAAGAACAGGAACAAGGTGCCTTGCCTTCAAATGACTCCAGTTACCGAACCGAGCCAGGCAAGGTGGTTGCTGTTCGCTTCGGTTGATTCTTTAGGCCAATCTCAAATTTGAAACTTCAAAATCACATGCATGCAATGCAAACGAGGATGGAAAACGAAGACAAAGAGTCTTTATCATAAAAATGCATCTTTTCGACATACATTAGTCATCGGTAGCAGCCAAGATGCCGAAAGGTCGATGCAACAACAGCAGCATTGCCTCGTTGCATAGGAGGAAATGCAGAAAAAAATTAACTTTCTTTTTCATCGTTTGTTCCTTTCGTGTCTAACAATTTTTTGCCTGTCTTAACTTGACTTAAGTATCCATGCATGCAGACCAAATATAATTGGAGAGAATAAAAAGTAGAGGAACTCCACTTTAAAAGTTTAATCCTTCATCGCATCACATCCATCCATCTCACATTGATCATATACCCTACATCTCTCACCTCGTCATAAAAATAAAAATGTAGACCGGGTCTGATGAACACCGGTTAACAAAATTTGACTGGAAGGAGGTGGTTTATGGTCAGAATTAATTTCCTCACAAGGAGACGAGGTGGGGGAGACCCTTGTCGTATTGTTTTGTTGTTACCTACAGGGAAGAGGAGGGAGGAAGAAGGGATTGTTTCCATGTGAACATAATATGTACATTATTAAGAGAAAGAAAAGAATGCCGATCACACCTTAAATTTTCATCTAAATTCTTGTTTTAATTTCATGTGATCTTGAATTTAAATGTTCGTCGGATCACCACACCACCGATACACTTTACAGCAACAGCAACTAAATTTGGAAGCACACAGAACAGAAATACGTATTAGTAGGCCAGGGGTGCTTTATGTAAACTCCTTTCTGATGGACCACCCTCACGAAATGCTTTATTTTATGAGATTTAAATGAGCACTATAAAAGACAAAAATTGAGCAAATAACCCTCATTCTTCCACAAACTAACAATTAAAGTGCTTCGCATTGATGGCACTGAGAGTTTGTTACAAAACTCTCAGGATACAATGATCATGCGAGTAGAGGAATGGCGGCTTTCTGCTCCATAAGTATGACAGTACATGGCCTCAGTGGAGGCCATGTAATGTTATACTTATGGAGTAAAAAGCCACCATTCCTCTACTCGCATGATCATTGTATCCTGAGTTTTTTAGTATTCATGCCAAATTTAGGTTTGTTTATTAAAATGGGAGGAAATGTAAATGTGATAAGTTTTAGCAGAAAGGAAGAAAGAAACTCCAATTGTAAAACGAGGTAGATGGGATGGAGGAATGATGTACAACAACAGCATTTTTCATTCATGTTTTTATGTAAGAATGGAATTAAATGCAGAATGGACAGACTCGTTTAGATAAAAAGCTTGCATGAAAATGAAATACCTTTAACCTCAGTCAGTGTGTGTGAGTAGTCTCTCTGACTCGTTTCACTTCACGTCATTTCATTAAGGCATCACCACCGCATTTGTATGAAAAGTATACACACTGAAGCAGTTATTATGCAAATAGTGATAATGACCATGTCGTCTTCTTAATCTCCCTGATAACAAGTACTAATACGGAGGATTCTCACCATTCAACTCCAGAATTCCATTTCCAAACCCATGTTTTATATAGAAAACCCCGTAATTTATGACATGCAGATGCAAAAGGAGTCCTTTCCTCTCTCAGTGACTCGGGCATGAATAAAAACATAAAAAATATGAGTTGTCACAGTCAGGGTATTGGTACCTTAATCGGCGGAGGTTAGGGTCATGTAGCTAACTGACATCTCAACAATTGCTATAGTCAATTTTCGAAGAAAAAGCAATTCGAAATAGGATGCAATAATTGGAAGTATGTAATTGAACAGTTCAAGCTCCTTTTGTGGTAATAAACTTTGCTTGCACCAGTCATCCGACGCCGTAAGGTAATTAATGCACGAAATAAACCAGGTATGTGTTGCACCTTGCACCTTCTGTCGTCCTCGCCCAACATAATAAGCACCTAAACTCCAACAACAACTGCAATAAATTCGAGACAATAATGACATGATATGTAATAAACCTATTAAACTCATTGGCATCAGTACCTTCGATTCTGTGAATTCTTTTTTGACTAGCCACACACTTTCGCTGAAATTTGGCACTGCTTAGCTCTTCTTCTCCACTCTGCTGACCCACCGGAAGTGAGAATGTGTTTCTATCTTTACATTCACGCACATCATGGAACTTTTTCATGACCACTATTTGATCACGCAGGGTTCATAGACCAAAAAATTGGCTTTAAACAATGTCTTGCTTCTTTTGCAAAGATTGAAATTTTTTGCAACCAACACCCAGACACAGGCAAGTCTGTCCTTTGACTTCGCGACATTAAGACCGAAAACCGAAGGATCGGGATCAACAGTAAGTTTAGGTGTAACAAAAGAAAGCGAAAGAGAAAGTACCCAAACTCACCTTACTTTTTTCTCTTTCCAGGCACCAGCCGTACGATGGAGGTGGTAAACGGGTGAAGGACAAAAGAAAACTGAGGAGACAAAGAGCACACACTCATGCACAAATCAGTCAATCACTCTACGGAACAGTGTCTCAACTTTTCATAAGTGCTCAAAAATGTGCAAAGCCTTTTTTGGTGATATCGCTTTCACTCTTGTCTGGTCTGTCTTGCTTTCACTGTTCTCAGTCAAACTGTGCAAGTCCCACTCGCGAGAAATTCTTGCAAACTTCTCCCCCGTTCTTCTCGGTTTGAAATTTTTGAATGCAGGGAATTGTGCGTTTTTATATTGTCTTTTGCTGATTTGCCTGACTGAAAATGTCCGAGTTGGATGGTATCTTATGTGGTGTGGCAAAATAGATAAGTGCAAGAGTTCAACTTGTGGCCAAAAAAGAAGGACGACAGACTTTGCTGCAGCGTTTGTTCACGGCTGTTGTATTTAATGTGTATTTTGTGATGTGAGTTGAGGGAGTTTAATAAATGCAGGAGAAGAGGGGAAGAAAGTTGTTGGATGAATGCGAAGAGTTGGATTTCAACTGAAGAGAGAACACAAAGAGTTCCCTGGATGGCTTTGGGCGAGCGAGAGAGTGCGAGTGGTTTTTACTTTACCAACTTGGATCAGTGCGTACCATGCAATATTATCATACAGAGAATTCCTTTCCCTCAGATACGAACCTGTGTGTTCAGACTTCAGAGAGAAGAAGGGAAAGATGACATGAGATTTGTAGTAACTAGAGAATCAAGCTGTCCGATTGATTGTACAAAAAACCAGAACCACTCTGCATTTTCTGTTCTTGCTGAGTCTCTAATAATTTAGAGTTGTTCTTGCTGCTCTGAAATGCCAACTGGTTTAAGAAGACTGGGGCTTAGAAGTTAAAATTAGCAATTCCAAAAGACATTTTGAATGCACGTTTAACTTTCACCAATAAATGCAAACTTAATAATTGAAGTGTAAAGTCATATCAAGGGTTTACAAGTCCAGTTTTGTTGCCTTTCACTCCGCTAGCTGTTAATACTT
>JAQIWU010000998.1:0-19638 GCA_034696445.1 Isotomiella minor | reverse complement strand
AGGCATAAGCACAATTCATTATCAATAATAATGATCATTTGATACCTTCTGGCATCCCAATTCCACCAAGAGACGATCTGCCACAAACTCAATGTATCGTCGCATCAGATCACAATTCATTCCAATCATGTCACATGGCAGGGCCTCAGTTAGGAACTCTTGTTCAATGACTACAGCGTCACGAATGATTTGAACAATTCGGGATTCCTCCGGCTTGTTCACCACGTGCTTGAACAACAAGCATGCAAAATCACAGTGCAGACCCTGTAATTGTATTGTTATATGTTAATCCAAGTTTCAATAATAATAAACAAACAAACCTCATCACGAGAAATCAACTCGTTACTAAAAGTCAGTCCAGGCATGAGACCACGTTTCTTGAGCCAAAAGATTGAGGCAAAGCTTCCCGAGAAGAATATCCCTTCGACAGCTGCGAATGCGATGATCCTATCGGCAAAGGTAGACTTATCATCAGCAATCCAGGAGAGAGCCCAGTCAGCCTTCTTTTTGACAAAAGGCATCGTCTCAATTGCGTTGAACAGGAAGTCCCTGCACAATGAAGAGAATGTCATGAACAACTTGACCTACTTTAGTTTAACTGTCCAACACATACCTTTCCTGCACGTCCTTGATGTAGGTATCAATCAGAAGGGAGTACATCTCCGAATGGACGTTCTCCATGGCAATTTGAAATCCATAAAAGCATCTCGCCTCCGTGACCTGGACCTCTTGGCTGAACCGCTCCAACAGATTTTCATTGACGATCCCATCCGAAGCAGCGAAGAAGGCGAGGACATGAGAGATAAAGTGCTTCTCCTCTGGCTTCAGTTTGGTCTCCCAATCCACGAAGTCCTGCATGATAACAACAGAGTAGTGAATGATGACCATGACCTTATGGATCTTACCTTGGACAAGTCCACTTCCTCCACCGTCCAAAACGAGGCCTCAGCCTTCTTGTACATTTGCCAAATGTCATGATACTGGATGGGGAAGACGACGAACCTCCTTGGGTTCTCCCGAAGGAGGGGCTCATCCTCCTCAAGGCGCTTCGAAGGGACGACGGCGGCCTCCACCACTGCGGGTTCGTTATTGATTGGTGCCATAGTCTCTACAGAAAAAGCAAACAAAAGGATAATTAATTGCGAGGGGGGTTTCCTTTGTGTCCATACCACAAATTGACGAACAAAAGTCGTGATGATGAAACAAGGTGTCTGTTGAAATGGAGGGAGAAGACTGACCAACGTCGATGAGAAGACGATGATTATATACCTTCCTTCTTTCTTTCTTCTTTCGGCGGTTGGAAATATCTGCAACTCTCAAAAGTGCAGCAGCAGAGGTGGATGCAATTTACGCATTTTCCTTGCCGTGCTAAAAGTTGTACTTTTTTTGTTTGTGAGGTTTGATGTTGAAATCATGTTTTTACGTGTTCTGCCGATCAGAGGAAAAGTTCCGTCCGATCAGGATTTTGTTGGCGGTCCAGAAGCTGAGTGGTTGAGCAGAGGTGTAGGAGGAATTTGCAATTGCCAGGCCAATCTAAAGCTTGGGCTCTCCCCGCTCTTTTGAGAGACAGGCCGACACGAAATTAAAGACACTACCTTCTTCTTCATAGGAACAAAGGGGAAGTGTAGTTTGCATTTTCATACCATGATTTTCTTTGTGGGTGTTTATGAAGGAAGCTTTTTAGACGTGGGATAGGTAATTCACTCTTAATGACGCTATTTGTTGTTACTACTATGTATCCTCATCTTCATGTTTCTGAACGATAATGGATGATGATGATGGAGTTGGGCCTTTTCTTCCTCTCCTCCACAAAGAAAGTAAGTAGGTAGCTTGGGAACTTTAGTAAGGCAAGAAATTGACGACATGATAGACATATCAGATCACCATGACAAAGTCAACTTTATCATGACAAACATCACATCATCATCATCATCATCAATAAGAATGACGAAGGGAGGCAGGTGAAGGTCGTTTTTTGTTGGACAAGGGGACATTAGGGTACTGTCAAACTTTCACCAGGTTTTCTCTCTTAGGCTCTACACTTGCCTGTCGTTTTTGTTACATAAAGTCTTAAAAGGAATAAAACTCCTCAATATAGTTAATGACTCTTCTGAGTTGATGTGGCCATGTCAAAACAAGATTTTGGTTCGGATTTAGATTTATTATAAGATTGCTGCCCAGCCCAGCCCACGCACACTTTCATTGTCAATAACATTCATGCAAACACCTATGGCAAAAAAGAAAGAATAAAAAGATGATGGATGAAACATTGAGGCTCTTATCTACGTACCGAATGACATGTAACGTTCTAGATGATGCATTATAAAAGAAAGCTTTAGTCCATAAAACAAAATTGAAAAGTTGGACACTTTCTCTCTCTACTTTTTTTCCACTTTTCTTTTTTGTGAAAAGAATATCATGCCTCCAACCATGAGGAAAGAGAGGTGAAAGTAGGCTATAGGAACATAGGAGAGAAAGGCGAAGTGAAGTAGAAAGTATAACCCACTTTCTCCAAAAATATCATTGCTATTGTGAGCCGTGTTCCTAATACCCTTTCACTCCATCCATTCTATGCCGCCCACACACGCTGTCCCATTCCAATATTCATTTATAAGCTTTATATATTTTATTTCATTTCACTCTCTGACATAAAAGAAAAGAGAAGAAAGACCTGTGGCGAGTGCTATTGGGTCCTCGGGAATAACACGAATAATACGAAACCATACACAAATCGTTCTTTCTCCATGCTCCCACTCTCTAAAAAAGTTTTGTAGGATTGGTGTCATAACACCAAGTCCAAAGTAATGGGAATAATAATGAGCATAGGAGTTGTTCAAAACAACATGCCCAAGACATAAAGAAACACGTATGCAGCGTTGCTGTTTTTGTCCCATTTTCTATCAATTTGTTTTTCGACGTTGAAAAGAAAGTGTTAAAAAGTGAGAGATTGGCCTTTCATGTCACCACGAAACTCTAGAAGACAAGCGGTGACGCACTTACTTTCACTAAAATAAAATGTGATATGAGTCAGCCAGCCAACGCTTGTATGAAGCGTCACGATTTTTCTTTTAAAAGACAAACTTTTCTTTTTCTCTTAGTCACTTAATCTGTTGTCATCCATTTATGTTAGTGCCAATTGTCTTTTGCTTTTAGAGTAATTGGCTCGTTTATTCTTTCAAAAATGGATGTTTAAACGCAATCGTCACGACATGTTCCGAGAATTTTAAATCCCCTTCGGTAGGTGAAGTTATGTAAGTAATTAATGCCCATCCAGTCAAAGTTTTCCAATTATTGTACATTAGTACAGCAATAATTTACTTTAAAGTGAGGGTCACTCACGACATCCCCCATAGTCTTTCCTCTCTGTAATCCAATAGAGCACCTGAACTTTAATGATAATAAAGTTTTTAGGAAGGACGAGGATACTACATTTAAGTGCTTCATTTATTGCTTCTCTCTCACTCCTGCCACACATTACCTCAGGCATTTCTACAGGAAATGAAGCTCTTTCTGCTTTCCTTCCTTTCTTCTTCTTCCTTTGCTCACATCCCATCACATCTCAATCCCCTTCGTCTCTACTTTCACTCTCTTTCACTCAACAAAAAAGCTAAAACCTCTGTGTTAGTTACTGTACGTTGGTCATATTGACTTTCTCTGTCTAAAAATATACTTGCTTGCTTAAATCTTTTCGCATCTTGGCAAACAAATGAAAAAAGGCGACGGGGTTCGTTTGCTCTTGCTGTTATGTAGGATTTTCTCCTTCCTTCCATTTCCACTTTATTAACTTTTTGCGAAAATTACCTTTTCCCCTTGGAGAATATTGGTAAATAAAGCGAATAATGGGAGACATAAGAGGTTGTAGTGTATTGCCATAAAAGTAGACAGCAATGCAATTGATCGACTAATCTTTGTAAGTACACACGAGTACACCCACTTGGGAAAAATATAGAGGTTGTTTAAATATTAAATTAACCTAAATTGCCCATACCATCAAGGAACCTATAAACGGTATCGATCGATTGGCTCTCGTGTGTGTAACTTTTGTCTTTATTCTAGATATAGAAACAGTAATCTTTCCCATTCTGTTACTTGCTTTTTCTTCTTCCCCTAAATGGATTTCGTGGGTGAAAGCGGATTGTATTGTGTGCCTGAAGCAAAGAAGGTATGGAAGGGGCAATCATTTATTATGCTCCTTGAAGAAGTTGCCAAGGTTGCGACACCGTGTAAAGAGTCGAGTGGGAAAAGTTATTATTGCACACTCCCCCACCTCTCTTTGGGAACTTTCACTCCAGGCGCTAACACTTATGTGGAGAGAATGCCACGATACCCTATCGACGGAAGGAGTGAGAGAGTCTCATTTAGTAAACACTTCGCATTCGCACTAGGCTAACCAACGGAAAAAATGGCAAAGCACTGCCTGAGTACGTGAATGATATAAAAGGTAGCACGCAGATATGAGATAGCGAAAATGTGTGTGGGTTGCTCCTCTCGTTCTATAATCTTTTATGTGTGTAGAGCTTTCTCCTTGCCTCGTACTTTCTCCCATGTAGTAGTTCAGTTCATGAACGTAGCCGAGCTGACTGACTGTGTGTTAGTGGAATAAGTGGTGCTCAGCCTAGTCTTATTCTCCGTCACATCCTCCTCCATAAGGCCATAGGTAAGGCTAAAGCCGAGCGGAGAAAGCAGGAGAGAGCGAGAGATAAAGTGGAAGTGGAACAGCGAGGAGCTTTCTCTATTCTAACTCTCTGCTGTTTCTGCAATATATAACTTTCTTCTTCATTCTTCTTCCATCCTCCTTGCCATTCATCACCAGCCTCTCTGTAGTTTATTTGCTCTGTTTACCTCCTTTCTTTTCTGAATGAACAGCAGCAGCAGACGGAAAAAGGGGCAACGAGTTGACTGAGTGAAAACAAACCCTTTTCTTTTTAAGTTCTTTTGACGAACAGTTACAATAATTCTCAATAACGTTAAGCATAGTTATTAATTATACCATACCCTCCCACTCTATAATATTAGCATTACCTTCCATTACCAGAATTGAGTACCAGAAAACATTCTATTCTCTCGGCCTGAAACACAATACATTTGAAACAGTTCAAATTATCCCCTAAGGTTGGCAGTCAGTATTCACTTGGGAGCAGGAGGAAGCTGACGAACATTACTACTGGTGTGGTAAGTCCATCTCTTTTTTGTTTGTGTTTGGTAGTTTCATTGTCATCACAATGATTACAAACCACTTAGTTTAATTAGAACAAATATATACAGTCGCATTGTATGCTCATTATATTGAGACAGAAGGTAGACATTGCATTACACAATTTGGCTCATTTCATGTCTGTTGCATTTTTAATTAGAGAGAAAGCAACAAGTAGGGAGGATACGTTGTCTCTCAAGTACTAACACACTGAAATATCAACTTACACAAGCTGCACTCAAGGAAACAAACGTACACGTTGTCCCGTGAGGAGAGGGAAGTTGCGAAACACAGGCAAACAAACATTGCAAATAATTATCAACCCATCTCTGTCTATCTATCCATCCATCTTCACTAATTACCTTCATCAGTTTGTGGTGAAAGTAATTATTGCACCGTCTACCAACAACGCCCACCTTCCTCCACACCTTTCTCCAACGATCCATCTATCATCACTCCATCCCAGCTATCCTCATTAGTGGAAGGAGAAAGAGGAGAAAGTACTAATTACCAACTTCGCCTCACCACCACCATCGCCACAGATTCCCACTGAGAAAGAAGGATAATCATAGTCGCCACAGAAGAGTCCTTGCAGTTTGTTTTATAAGATCTTCTCCAACTCATTGGACCGTGTCGCGCAAGCAACCCAAATGAAATCAATGGGAAGAAAGAAAGAGTCAAAGCCACTCTTGTCGACTTTCATCCCCAGCAGTTCCTCATCATCATCCTCATCTTCATTAAGCTCAGCGTCTCAAAATACCTACATAGTTAAAAAGATTCATAAAGGGAAAGTAATTGGAAAGTCGAAACTTGCGAGTGTGGATGAACAACCCGGAGGAGCCAAAAATAATTCTCCATCAGACCATCTAAAAGGAGGAGGTTCAAAAGAAATGTCCAAAACCAAGTGCCTGGAGAAAGATGTTGATGAGAGTGGAGGCGACTCCAAAATGAAGGAGGTTGCTGGAGAAGGGAAGCCATGCTCACACTCCTTCGGCGTTCGAAGCTACCTTCACCACTTTTATGAAGCAGTCAGCACGCCCAACAGCACTGCTGGACAGGTGAGTCTCTATTTGCTTTGAAATCATGAAAGTTCATTTCATTTCCAGGGAAATTTATGTTACAACAAGAGCTGAACAAATCAGCCCTAAAAGTTGAGTTATGCAAGCTATTTATTTACCATATCTGATGTATTGAAATTAGATTCATCTGTGCTCTCCTCCTCTGTCTGGCTAATTTCATTTCATAAGAACGTCGTTTCATAAGCTATAGACAAAGTCAACACTTTAATTTAAAAGCAAAGCACTCTTGTTTTTGATGTTGGTTTTTGTTTTCTCATCATCCTCCTACGCCTTTTCACCCTTTCCCTTTCACCATCCATTCACTTCTTCTTATAGCTACAAGGGTATAAACAAGTCAAGAACATAAGAAAATACTTTTGCCAAGTCCAAAGTCAGGGAGCCATCCAAGTGGAATGATTCTGTTACGCAAAAGTTTAATTATTCCCTTGCTCTTAACATTGTAAGTGGCGGTTGGTTGGTTAGTTGTGTAAAACAAGGACAATTTGGTGGAAACAGTTTAGTCCTTGAAGCTCTCTTTTATTAACACTCGAATGGAATACATATAGGCATAGGTTGCAATTTATTTACGAGTCAGCTTTTAATTTTAAGTTACCTCTGCTATTAGAATTTGATGGGATGTATTTTTGCAAGTAAATCGATCGACCACATTTACAATGCAGGTTGATGATTGGTTTGACAGAAGGAAATTAAAGCCATTAGCACAGTCGTTCATGTCATGATTGTGGAGAAAGTCGTAACATTTATGAAAGAGATAAGCTTGGCGTTCTCATTCTGAGTCTACCTCCCACTCACTCTATTCCTTGCTCCAGGCACCAGTAGCAAAAGGGTGAATGGTATCCGACTCACATCAGCGAAGTCGTATCAGTAAAGTAGAAGAGCAATTATTGGGAAACCTATACAATAATGACGTATAAATTATGTGGGTGCAGTTTTTGAATATCTTTCCATTTATCTCAAATAATAATGGCGATGAAAAGGTCCATTTGTTATTGATTCTGCAAAAAATTAGGTTTGGTTTGGATATTACCAAAGTAATAAGCCATGCCTCCTTACTTTCTTCAGAGAAGGTTCTGGTTGGCTCATCCCCAAAACATTTGTAACACTTTCTTCACGTTGGATTAATTTCCTTTGGTTTAGTCGTTGACTAAATTACTTTGAGAATCTTTGAATGAATAATGGAAAGGAACCACAAACTTCATCTCTCCTTCTTGAAAGCATTGTGTACATGCCCAAGAATGATTATACACATTCAACTATGCTGGATGATGAGGATGATAAGAACAATTTGAATTAGAAGTCGGGAAGTTTGGTTGGAATTTAATCAAAATGGGTGGTGGTGGTTTTGTGGAGAAAGTGGGAGAAGATGAGATTGCGACCATTATAGAATAGAATTGGAGGAACGTGAACTTGGTCCCTCTTTTGGTTTTATTTTATTCCTCCGTTTGCTTTATTTTGAACCTTCTTCACTTGAGAGAAAGCAGTCTTTTTGGCAGAAGGATGAGAGTTATTCCATGCTTTCTCCTCACAGTTCTAAATTTGATCGGAGAAGCCATTTCATTTCATTTCAGTTGAACTCATTTTTTATATCAGTGGGCAATCAGCATCTCAAACTTTCTCCTCTTCTTCTGCACACTCAAACAGGAGAAAGTATAGGTCCTTTATTGGACTTTGTCATCAACTTACTTATACTTCACTTCAGGACTGAAATTAAAGTCGTAAAGCAATAAGAAGTCAAAAGATAATGATCAGATGAATGCGCACTTATGTCTCCCTCATAATTTATGATGGGCAACAGGATGCAAGTTATGGACGTTTTCTCATCCTTTTTCATTCCCATTTATTTCTCCCTCTCGTAATTATCATTCTATAAGAACTCCTTAGATCTCTAGACCCCTATTTTTAGCGATGGAATGTTCTTGACTCCATTTTATATTATATTTCAGGAGGAGGATGAGTATCATTACCTGATTCACCCCAAGAGTCGGCGTTGGGGAGCTGTTTGGTTCAAAACAGGACTGATCGTAGGCGCGACTCTGTTCCTGCTCGGAGCTGTGGCAATCGTGATAGGCTATGCTATTCCCAAACAAAAAGTTATTTTAGGACGGAGTGGAGACCTGGAGATCGTGGACAATGATGCGCACCGCTTTAATGAAAACCTGGACAGATGTAAACTCATAGGTAGGTAGTGCCGCATGTCTTTTATAACTCTCCTATTGTGATGATTCTTCGTCTTTTTATAGAAATGGTTTTGTGTGTTTGAAAATGAATTTTTGATTCTGGGAATCAATCCCATTCTCTTTGCCAACAACATATAAAGGATTCATTCTTTGGATTTTATTATTGGCTCATCCCTCAGTAATACTAATACTTTTTTGTTTTGTACAGGACTTGCTGGGTTTTGCAGTGGAGGCTTGGTCCTCGTTATCTCACTCTTGGCCCCAACTTTTACATCAACGTATTGGGACGAGGACCCAGCTATAGAGCCATTTCGGGTTTCATTGAATTCCAACGTTGCTTCGGAGACAGAACCAAAGAGTCCAATCCCAGTCACAGAAAAAATTAAAAGCATTCAACCCGTTTGGACAGAATGAATCAATAAAGATGTGGACAATGTAAAGAATTTTTAGGTCAACAACAACAAAATCATAATCATCATATTTCTACATAGACCATTTGGAGTTATATATAAAAGAAAGTTGCTATGGAGATGCAAATATTGACGTAGAAAGTACGAGTACACACTATGGATCAATGAAAAATTGTAGTATTGTATTTACCTACAATTATTTGTATTAGTTAAGTCAAGAAGGATTGCGAAAAACTTAAAAGAAAGGTTTAAAATGGTCAGTACATTTACAACACGACTTTACTTATCTAATTTACTTTAATCTATGATCTAGAAGCGTAAAATAAGTACGATGCATGAAGAAAGATAGAAATAATATTTATAGAACATTCATTTATAAAAATGCATAATTAGATGGCTTGATTTAGAAAGAGACCAAACAAGCTGTAATGAACAACGGTCAATACCTATTTTATAGTAACAACGGTCTAATTACTCAAATAAAGTGTATAATTAAACGAAGATCTTATTTTTATTGTTGTGCATATCTTGCTTTTGTGTGAAATTCTGAATACTCTCCCTGAAAGTCCATTATTTCGACATACACCTTCGTTCACGCTTTATTATTCCCTTTCCATAGATTTTTTGCGTATTATTTTTTCCTTCTTCTTGAGCATGACATTGACATTACACAATGAAGTATGAAGTAAACAGCAACATGCATGCAAAAAGTTTACTTTTTTGGTAGATATTTTCTACGCACTTCATTAAGTAGATAAATATTGATGAGCAAAATGTAGTCGATATAAAAAGACAAAAGTCAAGTACACAGATTCTTATTGAGCAAATTGATCTGTTCGTCGCAATTAGTTGAGAGCCACTTTTGACCTTTGAACAAGGACGAAAGGGCCAACATTATTGCAGAGCAAAAGTTATCTAAATCTAAACTAACTTTACAATCGCAACACTAATAATTATCTTAGGTAATGAATCCTTAAACTAGGTATATTAACAAGACGATGCATTGTAAAATAATGCAACAATGGTGGTGACCTTATTATTGGCATGTGGACAATCTTAACTAACTTAGGTGGGCACTTTTGACATGTGAGAATTTCATGAATATACAATAGGTATTTGGCAATTATATTTCTTGGCACCAGGACAGGAACGAACGTGACGTGAAAAGATAAGTAAACTCAAAGTGAAAGTAATCAGTGAATGGAGACGTTTGCTGCCACGGAGGATGAGGACCAATTGTAACGACATCTTGCAGACTCTTCCACATACCCGGCTGGAATGATCTCCTGAAACGGTTTTACTCCGTCAGATCGCATGGTATCTCGCACCTGAAAAAGTGGAGAAAGTTGTTGAAACTCTAATACATACCGCTTTCTCTCTTCTTCCCCTTCTTATCTCAATAATCGCATTTTATTATTTAAGGCATAATCGTTATTATTAGTATTTACAAAGCATGTCATAAACACAACGCAATAAAGAGTAAAATTCCGTGTCTGACGTTTAACAAAAGATGAGAGAGAAATGAAATGACAAAGAGCAAAAATTCCTGAAGACAAAAAGACAGAAATGAGAAGAAATAAAAATGAAAAATGATGGATGTTACGTACGTGCTCTGCTTCACGAAAAACTCGAAGGAAATTTTCACCAGCAACTTTCTTTAAGTCGTCATTGTGCCATGAGGGGCTTTTAGCCAGCTCCACAAAAAGATTGGGGTACATACTCACATCCTGAAGTCGGTCTGGAACACTGAAAGAAAGGAGTAAGAAAAATGCAGGACAGAAGAATAATATATCTATATACACTCCACAATTAATTACAGATAAAACGACATGACGTCAAGGGAAAAGAGCTCAATAAAAGTTGTCCTTTTCTCTACTTGCCCCATTTTGATATGCATTCTTCCTGTTACTAAATAGAACAATAATAATCATGGGTTGTGCATACTTCAAATTAGTCATTTAAAGTTGTGGTTAGAGCCTATAAGACAGTCCAGCTATGTGCTTTGCTTACACTAATTAGCTTGTTTTTAGGATTTGAGCGGATGTGGTGAAGCTACATTTTACAAAGACTGAAAACCTTTAGCCTGTTAATTTGGCTCAAGGTTTAGACAAGAATTGTTTAAAAAAAATCAAGCCTCATCTTAAGAAATGATTGCAAGAATATCTTTTGTTGCCGGAATGGCAGGGATTGCAGGAGTATCTGCTGTACGACTGACACATTTTTTTGGTCATCGTTTACAGTTTTAATTGATTCATATTTTTTCGGTGATGCAGGTCGCTTCTATCCTAACAATATGTGGAATTGGATGGGTGTTGAGTGTTCAGTTTATCCATATTGCTGGAAAGTTGGAGACCTATGGCCTTCCTGATCCAAAGAAAATTGAAGACTGTATTAACGGAAATCACAACCATCAAGATTGCACCTCATACGTCAATATTGTTGGAAAGGTTGAGACCATTTGGAAACAGAACCAGCCAATAATGATAACCTGTAGTGCAATTGTCATAATTCTTGCGGTTGTTCAACTCATCGTATCTACCTTGATCAGTTTTTCAGACCCAGAGGTGGACTTGAAAACTAGAATAATTTGTTATACTTCCTTAATCAATTATTATTTTTACTTCAGAACACAAGAAAGCGAGCCAAAGCCTGGATGACATCTCACTTCATCATCATCCTCGTCCTTTTGGTGTCAATATTGGCTGCTTATTTTACCCGAACCGGCTACGGTATAGAAACGGATGTCTGGTATGACTTAATAACATCTCTGAGAGAAATCACCAAAAGTCTTAGGAAGGATATTGATATTGGACCGTTGACAAATCTCCTCAAACTAAGCTGTCCATTTTTCTACCTTTTCTCCCTTGCCAATCTTCTCATTATCGTGACTCTCTTCACCCTCGCCATTTTTGTCATGCACAAGTACAACAAGTATGAGACCTATGAGTGAGTAGATGCTATGCTAATAAAGGAGGTTGAGGAGACGAGCTTACTAAGCAAATGTACCTATGCCATTTCACTTTCACCTTTCATTTTACTTTATATACATATCTTCATGTGCAACTGGATTGAATTAAATGAGAAAAGTTTGTCTTAAAAATTTCGCTTAGTAAGGAACTAGACGTAGTGAAGTGGGCGTAAAGAAGAGAAGTGATTTAATACCTAAAAAGAAGAAAGAAAGTTGCAATGGCTCTCCCATCACCATCCACCATCGCATGTGTAGTAATAAAGTGCATGTGGGCAATAATACAGCCAAGTAAAGAAAAAAAAGAGCCATTTTTCTCTTAACCATTTTCTTCTTCTTCATAATGTTTGCATACGTTCCCCATTCTTCAGGGTTGAGAGAGTCTGCAGTTATCTCTCAGTCCTCCTTCCCTTTCACCAACCACCATCATTCTTCTCTTCCCATTATGGAAATGCAGAGGAGAATCATGAAGATAAATATACGTACCTCGTGAAGAAATGAATGAATCTATGTACGATCGCCAAGTACTACAAAAACATACCAACGTCATGCTGGTAGACAATGAATCTGTGCATGCATCCTATACCTCAAATCGTACATGTACACACAAACCCTCTCCTGCAAGCTTGCAGAAAAGGGAGACTTATGGGGGAAGTAAGTTAGTTTCGTTTGGAACTGTTGAAAGTTTTTATGATTTGAGAGAGAAAGTCATTTCTCTGTCTTCTGTCAAGTGAAAACCGTCTCTCAAGTTGAATATGTAATAAAATGGGTGTTGGTTTACCACGAAAAATTATGTGCATATAAAAATTTTCAGATCTATTCTATCTATTCATTCACATTATCAAACTTTCTCCACTACTTTCTCTCTAGACTTCACCTCGAAATTACCATGGCTTTATAGATTACCTCACATTACATTATTTCAAAATTGTTCTCATGAAATGAAATAAAGTAATAGATGTAAAAAAAGTGAAAGTGTGGAGGAAGAGAAAAACTAACCGGTTTATTCCATCAAAATCACCACCCAGTCCAATTCTGTCGACTCCAATGCGGCCTCGGATGTAATTAATATGATCTAAGGGAAAAGGAAAATTTGAAAAGTTTTCCTTTCAAATAGTAGTTGCATCAATGAATGGGTTCCACATTTGTAACGGTGGTAATACGAATTAATGGTAATTGTAATGATAGACAAAAAAGAGACGTAACTAAAAAAGTGAAATAAAATTTACATCGCTACTGAATCCCATTCAATTGATTCAAATAATATGCCTCACTGATTGAAAACAGTTTACGAAGTGAATTGAAAGTTCGGTAAAAATTAATTGGAGAAGTTTTATTCACCAGCAACATCTCGAACTGTCGCATTCCAATGACATTTTACAAAGAGGTTGTAAAAAGTCACCATCACAATGCCCCCATTGGATACCTATTGGAAAAAAGGAAGATTTAGCTCTGTATCTAAGTCAATGCATTCACAAAGTAATTTATACAATGTCCTTCTGAGCTCCAATTGATAAACGGAGTAGAAAATGGAAAAGGACACAAGGCATGCAAGAAGAACCAAATATGCAGCATAGTATCTTGTCAACTGAGAACTGACTGCCCACATCCAAAGTTTAAACTTTTTTTGTCTTTGGGGCATTCTGATAAGAAGTTTGAAATCCCTGACAACATTTTATTTTCTATATCCATTGGACTGACCAAGGAGGACTGGAGGGATTAAGTGTAAACTAAGTATACTTTCACAATGCCAGGGAAAGAATTGAGTGGTACATTAAATGTTAAACTGTGGGCAAAAGCACTGCTTCGCTTCCTTCGACGCGGATGAGGACTAAATAAGAAAGAAAGGGTTTGAAGAATTTCCCTTGAGATTAGAGGAAACGAAGAGAAAAGAAGAAGCCTGGGTTGAGTGAAAGTTACTTTAGGACGTTTAAAAAACTTACCAACTCTTGCAAAATGTCGTCCGGCACATTCCTTGTGGAGTTGCACAGGGCGTACGCACTGCTGTGAGAAAATATTACAGGGGCTTTAGACACCTTGAGGGCATCCATCATGGTCAGCTTGGAGGTATGGGAGAGGTCAACTAGCATCCCCAATCGGTTCATTTCTTTGACGACTGTCTACAATAAAGAGAAAGCGAAAGTTACACAACATGCTTTCTCCAGAGGCAAAAGGGGTGCCTGACAGACAGCCCTCCTCTCTCACATCATCTATCCTCTCTGACAAGATAATACATGCTAGCTGGCCGTGGTGTATCGTAACTTTGTAGCTACAGCAAAGTTGTCACCCATGGCAGTATACCCTACTGGTCCGGTCGGTTGAGCGTACAAGGGAGCCCGGCGAAGTGGGATCAAATTGAATAGATTGAATGAGTTTGTTCAAATTGTTGAGAATGAGAACGTCATAAGGTTCCCTTGTTAGTCTGTCCTGGGGACGAGAACGAATGGCATTTTCATAAGTCGACTTTCTTTCTTTCCCTCAAAAAGGAAGCGAGTGTGTGTGTGGAGACAGAGGAGTAACAGGAGTAAAGCCCCTGAGCGACGTCCCAGGCTGGCTTAATGTTCATCTAACAACTCAATTGGATACCAACAGCAGTAAATACACCAACAATGGACGTCATTTCATTGCCCACGCTTAACACGTACTAAACTAAACTTTGTGTTTTATTGTATACCACGTTTGCTTTCTTCGTGTTTTGTGGTTTGAGCAGAGAAAGTGGGACTTGCACCGCACGAGAATTGAAAGGACGAAAAGTCTCAGGACGGTTTTGTCAATGCGTCTGTCTATTTACTTTATCACTTTTTCTTTTAGTGCGTGAATCCATTCACCACACAATTGAAAAGACAGTGAGAATGTAAGGGTCTTTAATTCTTTTTCCTATAGATCTAAGATGCTTTCTTCAATTGTCTTGTTAAGTCGAATTTCTTATAAAGGAATTTCGTTTGTCATCAGGGTGAAAGGTATGATGGATTTATAATGTGTGTTTAAACATGTCATGTCACTGCGACCCTAATATTCTTCGATATTTACCCTTCCTCGGTTTCATCAATAATTTGTTTGATGTAAGAAATGTAGGTACACTTACTCGACCAAAGGCTGTCAGTCCTCCATGCTGCGGCTTATTGCCTGGCATATCTACCAGCGATGAATCCGCCCTGGTGGTAAACGTTTTTCAAAAAAAAGATAAAATTGGGTTTGACGGAGTACCATGGAGTATTGCATGTATGAGTCAGGGTCATGTATCTAACTCCCAGGTCGTAGAAGGTCCTTAGAGTGGAGAGACTGTTGCCAATCGAGTGCCCTCCTTCAATTCCGATAAGGCTCGCGATTTTACCTTCCTTGTGAGCTTGGACTATGTCTGATTGAGGTGAAAAGAGCGTATATTTTATCAATTGCCACAAACGTAAGGAGACTTCTTACCATCAGCAGAAAAGGCAAGTTTCATATGTTCGGGGTACTTTGAGACAAGGCGAATGATCAAGTCGATCTGCTCCAGTGTTATTTGTACAGCGTTTCTGTGTTGTGACTCGCACCGAACGTAGGCTGCCCAAAACTGTTGGTTACATACAAACTTTCACTTTCAACGTTTAACAGAAATGTACACTATGGTAAAATTGTTGACAAGACGTATTGAAAGTTGTATCTTATTTGTCTTTCATTGTGACAATGATACGCCCCCATTTACAATTAAGTGGCCAAATCTGCTACAGCCATTGTATTCTCTTGTCATGACATGATGGACGAGTGGATGGATGCACAATGCAACCGACCAATTTTCTTAACTTGGTACTTATAGTAGTTTGGCTTCTTTACGGTGTCAGTTCAACCATAACACGGGTCATGACTGTATCATAATGTCGTAACTTAACGGGCAACAGCTTTCTCCATTCCACTCTGGCTAACTAAACAAGAAGGTAAATACTATTTGCCTATGCTTTGGGCAGCGTGGCCTTTCTCATTGCGACATGTAATAGAGAACGAAAGGCTTTGTTTGCTATGATATGCCACGATATGAATTGGTATGGATTTATAGATTCCCAAATGAAATTGAGCTCGAGCTGCCATATTATGTCTTCTGTTTTGTTTGGCTTTGCACACACTCTTGAGCACATTAATAAATGACAGTCGTTTACTCATGATTAAATGAAAAGTAATGAATAGCTATAGTTGTTGTTGGTATGAGGAGAGGAGATTGTTATGATGACGATCCCATATCTATTGATTGCCCATATTTGAATACGCTCGAAATGAATAACTTGTGGAGCTAAGGAGGACTGACATTCCCCTTCGTTACGCCCACAGTGCGGAGCAAAAATAGAATTTGCGTGAGCTTCAGTTTAAAGTTTTGAAACACCCATATTTCGTATCGATTGATTGATCAGTTGAGGAAGAAAATTGCCTGTTTGTTTAAAATGTATGTTTACCTGGGCTCCAACTCTTCCCCTTCGTAGCCTGGGCAAGTCGGTGTGAGACCATTCACTTGTTGACCATGGCGCAGTACTTTTGAGGTCAGAGTTGAAGTCAAACTCTGCCAATTGTCCGTGCAGGAACTTGCGAATGTTGTACGGCAGGTCGTTGTGGCTATACGTGTTTCCAAAAGGTTGTGTATTTATTGGGAATAATTGGAAAGACAACTAACCCATCGATCAATGGCGTCTCATTGAGCAATCTCTGAACCCGCAGGTACAACTTGATGTCATCAGCTGCCACGGGTGTTTGAAGGTCAGGAGGAGGGGATGTAGTAGTCGGAGATGGCAGTACAACTTTCTCTTCCTCTTCCTCCTCTTCTTCTTCCGGGACAACGGTCTCTTCTTCTTCCTCTAGATCGGGATGGACCACTACTACTTCACCTCGACCAACCTCATTATTACCACGAGTGGTTGTAGTTGTAGGGCTGTCAGTACGGGCGTGTGTCACCTCAATGCTACTGCCAGCCTCCAATTCATCTTCCAAATTCAAAATTACCGTTTCTTCAATAAACTCCAGTGGAGGCACTGAAAATACAAGAATTAATGGATGCTTAAGCTATAAGGTTTTTAAAGCATTACCTTCGACAACATTTGAGTCCTCATCGTTCAACATAGAACTGTAATTGCCATCACGTTGGTTCCTATGTCTTCCAACCTTTCTCTTTACGTTTACAGCTACAGGTCCAGACGTTGAGCTGAATTTTTGGTCTATATAAAGAGAAATAGGAAACTTATTTCTAAGACCGTCTCAATGAGCCCCATATCTATATGGATTAATACTTACTTCCTGCTACCACGTTGGTGGGCGTCCCTTTGAGTGCAATTACAGCATTCAAAAGGAGCAATGTCGAGGCAAGGTAGGAGGAAATGAGGACAGAGTTTTTCTTCATGTTGACAGCATTAATTAATGTAGGTAGGTAATTACTTTTCTTATCTGTTGGAATTCACTTTAAAGAAGAAGGGCTTCACTCGGCTGGATAATTAATCTTTATTACAAACATTATCCTGATTAACACCCTCCTTTAACACCAGTCTCCTTCGTCCTTCTACATTTTACACGTGACTTAATATTCTACAGCAAGAAGAAACAGAGACGATAAGATGAACTGGGATTAGTAGTAAATATCCTAATTAAGTAAGCAAGGATAATTCTTGGTTCTTCTTTCTCCCTTCTCCTCAACGAACTGGGGGAAAGCGACCAGATTAAGATTTGTTCGTAACCTGTTAAATCAAGGTAGCCAAAACCGCTATGCGCAGCAGAATTCTTATACACTCTTGTGTTTCGGCTTTCTCCAATCAAATGAAATAATCCAAACGCTACCTTTTCTAAAGAGTGAAGTAGTGAGAGGAAGCAGTTTCTCTTAATCTTGACCGGAGATGGATTGAGTTCACTTTGATTGGAGAGGAATTGAAACAAGAGAAGAGAGAGTAATCAAGACTAAGGGGGAATGAAATGAAGGAGAATAATTTTGACAACCTGAAGGATTGCTTGTGTAACTGCTAAAGTTCCCTCTTTCCAATAATAATAATAGACCTATGTTTTATGCTCACTTCCTCCTTTCCCTCCTCCTCCAAGAAAGGACTGGAGAATATAATACTTTCACTTCTGTCTACTTTTCACTTTTACCCACTTCATTATTCAATTCAACCCTCACCCCCGTCGTTTGGATTTGTTGAATTAGACAGACGGTGGTGTGGTGAGGATTGACGGAAAAAGACTCCTTAGAGAGAGGAGAAAGTGTGGGGTAGTGTGAGCACTGGAAAGAAAAGGTGTCTAATTGGCTTGGTTCGTCCATCCAGACTTATTTGTTTCCAACCACCTTTTGTTCGCACTTAAATTCTTGGTTGGCTGAATTTATTAAGTGAAATGAGAGTAACAAAGGAAGAGAAATGAGAAACCAAACCCGACCAAAGGTGAGTTGATCCCTAAAACCAAGTCAACTTTCACCAGTCACTTTCTCTTTTCCTATGGAAACTCAGGATCCAACTTAAGATTTCTTAGTTTGACTAGGAAAACAATAAAGAAAAGAAGGCGTCAAGTATCTTGGGAGGTTTTATGTCCATGAGGGAGATGCCGTTGGTTGGAGAACTGTTTGCTTTGAAAGATTGAAGTACTCGTGCACCTGGCCTCCTGTTTGTTGGCAGGAAAGTGAGGAATGTGTAGGAAGAAAGGTGGACAGGGGATGGTTTGGTTTGACGGGGGTACTATGCTATGAATGTACGTACTTTCTCTTCTAGGAACAATATTACGAGTCCTGGCTACCTTCATAGAATTCGAATTTCTAGAGGGTGAAAACAACGAGGTTGATTATAAAACACACCTCCTGAAATAGGAAGGATAATAAGACTTCCTCTTTCTAAGGTAAGACCGAATGATGAGATGGGAAGAAGGATAAGATCCCACCACTGCAGCAGTCCTTGTGACTTTTTGATGTGAAGAAATCCAAGCTGAGTAAACAGAATTAAGCAAAGGTATCTAAATTTTTAATGATTTGATCTTTCATTCTCGTCTGGCAAGAAACATTACGTTTTACGACCACAATATTTACCACCGCTCCCTCGCACTCACTCACGGAATCAAAGTTGGAAATCTGAAATCACGCGCTTCCAAATTAGGAAAAGCAAGCAAAATACAAGACGACGTGTGGTACTTAATAATGGACATTGACTACTGTTCACCTGCCCTTTCTTCCTTCTCCCTCTCTCTATTCACACGTCACTCTCCCCTTACAAATTACCTGATAAGAGACTGAGGAGAAAGTAACCAACCAACTAAATGAAAATTACAACAAAGAAGAACAATGGAGAAAGTCGGATCCAACACATTTCATAAATATTCTCAAATATTGTTATTTGGTCGTGTAATAAGAAAGGATCGGAAACTATTTCAAACCTTGGCCCATTCCATAAATACTTTACATGTTTCTAAGATTCCTTATCAACCAAGAAAACTATTCTGGTGCAGATTAGAAGACTTTCCTGTGTCATGCTGTGTTTGTGTTGTGTTAACTATGCATATTTACATGCATGCTTGATGCCACCACCACCGTCAAATTACTTGTGGTTTTTGTTCTCACCTTACCTTCGCAAGTGTTGTTAAGGTGAGTGG
The DNA here is from genome assembly GCA_034696445.1 of Isotomiella minor. NCBI lineage: Eukaryota > Metazoa > Arthropoda > Collembola > Entomobryomorpha > Isotomidae > Isotomiella > Isotomiella minor. The sequence goes on along the minus strand of JAQIWU010000998.1, from coordinate 235 downwards.
AGTTGACTTTGGCGTTAAACCAACTTAGAACAAACAAGACTTGCTTTCTAGGAAACTTTTCCCACTTTCCACAAAATAATAGTAATAAACAACTTGTAACGGCTCATGTTTTAGACAGGGGAAGGGTTCAAAGGGAGAGGAGAAAGCAAGGGACAGTGTGACCTCAAGTTGTTTTGAATTAATCTTAGAAGAGACCATTCTATTGTCCTGTTTAAAGCAATCTCGTGTGGGTGAT
>JAQIWU010000997.1:0-19641 GCA_034696445.1 Isotomiella minor | reverse complement strand
GTGGTGATGATCTGTTTGCTTTGACTCTCACACATGTTTTGTTTGCCTTCGTCTTGATTGGACTCCAGTTTTTTGTGCAGTTTGCAGAGCTGCAATTAATTGTGAGAAACGTTTCATCTCTGGAATTGAGAAAGATGTAAAAATTACTACAAGAACTTGCAGCTTATTCGAAGAGTGGAGTTGGAGTCATCTGCATCTGCATCCCATTGTTTCTAATCGATTGTCCTCATCATCCTTAATTGGGAATATAACTTCCTCTGGTAAGTCAAGTTTTGCGGGTGGGGGGTGGATGTCTGATTGATTGTCTATTTTATTTGATAAGTACAGGAGAGGGAGCTGTGGAGTTTTGACCTGAAGTAATGGTCAATTTATTTGAAGTCACCACGACGACAACAACGTCGATGCCTTCCACTTCTTCTCTGCCGCCGCCCCCCTTCTGCCTCGATACTCTCAAAGGTGTGGTCGTGGAGTGTCAGAGTTTGGAAGCTGTGGATGCAGAAAAGGAAAACAATCTTGGCAATAATGGAGAGAGCCTTCCAGAAGGCATTTCACTGTCTCTGGGACTGGGATTTGCCCCTTCATCTACGGATGTCGGGTCGTCGTCGTCCTCAACAACATCGGAAATGAAGAATGGCATGGGTGCTGAATATCCCCAACAGGAACCTCGACCAGGAACATTGAATAACTCGACAATTCAACCCCTGCAATTTATGGACATGACGCGAAAGACGGATCAGTCAAGGGACTACACAAGTAATGGTGCTCACTCAGAAATCAACATCGAGAGAATTAGAATTGCAAGGGCAAACAATCATCAAGAAACCATTGTGAAAAATCATTTGAAGGAAATGGAAAATCTTGTGTGGAAGATTCAAGTCATGAAGACGTCTGGCACTTTTGACTTCTCCAATGCCAGAGACGTTGGAACGTTGAATGCTACGCAGAAGCTTTATGAGGAAATGAAGGAACAGCATCGTACATTCCTCGTGATGAAACAAAGGGCAGAGAACTTTGACCATCGCCAGTACATCCAGCAACTGAAGAGGGAGTCATATCGTCTAAAGAATAGGCTTCCGGCTCTCGCTAAACGTCTTGAGATTGAGGATCGTGTAGACCAGTTCTCAGAGTCGAATAGATTTTTAATCGTCCAAGGACAAACAGGATCGGGTGTGTATTTTTTGTTGTTAGTATTTTAGGAACAAGTATCCTTATTCATTATTCCTCCTTTTAGGTAAAAGTACCCAGGTGCCCCAGTATCTCGCTGATCACCCCCGATTCCAAGAGAAGAGGATAGTTGTGACTCAGCCTCGAAAAATTGCTGCAATCTCTTTGGCTAAAAGGTTGGCGATGGAATACTCTGGTGGTTATGAAAACGAAGAACCTGGTGATCACATAGGATATCAAGTTGGAGGGCAGCAAAGAGTGCATGGAAGGCGAATTGAATTCGTGACAGAGGGTATCATGCTCGAAAGGATTTTAGGCGGGGATCAAGAGCCCTTTGCCAATGTTGGATGTATTGTGGTGGACGAAGCCCATGAGCGCTCCATCATTTGTGACATTCTTCTTGGCTCCTTTAAGCAAAACGACCCTCGATGGAAACACTGCCTCGTCGTTGTCATGTCTGCCACTATCGACCTTCAAGAATTTTCAGTGTTCTTTAACCGCGCACCAACAGTAGAGTTCGGAGGAAGGACGTTCCCTGTGGAGAAAATCTATGAACCCATGTACACTGGAACGGAAATGAATGTCCAAATGATACGAAGTAAAGTCGTCGAGAGGGCTCGTGACATTCATATAAGTGCCGGTCACTCACATGGTGACATACTCTGTTTCCTGCCCGGCCAGGATGACGTCATTTGTGCTAAAGAGGACTTTGAAGAGGAAATAAATCGCATTTTTGCAACTCAATCCGGTACTGGACTGTTGGACGTATGCGTGTTCTCCCTTTTTGGCAGAATGGATCCGTCGGAACAGGAAAAAGTTTTCAAGCCTCTTCCCAAAACAATAAGAAAAGTAATTTTTGCTACAGATGTTGCAGGTAACATTTTCTACACATGTCTTTTGGATTTACTTATTCACATTTTCTTTGGCAATATTTTAGAAACGTCCGTGACGATTGATGGGGTCGTTCATGTGGTGGACAGCGGTGTGAGGAAGGAAATGATATTTGATCCTAGAAGAAACATTTCTACACTCAGAGTAACAACCATCTCACAAAGTTCTGCTACCCAACGGGCTGGAAGAAGTGGGCGAACACAGGATGGAGTATGCCACCGTCTCTATTCGGAGGAGGATTATTTGCAAATGAACTCCGCCTCAGCACCAGAAGTCTTCAAGAAACCACTTTCCTTGGCCATTCTTACTCTTCTGGAAATGAACATTGTACCTAAAAAGTTCGACTGGATAAGTGCTCCTTCCCCCGAAGGGTTTAGTAATGCGGAAGAAGAACTGCGCTATCTAGGTGCTATAAACGAGTCAAACAAATGTACAGAATTAGGAAAATTAATTTGTCTAAGTCAACAAGAACCCAAACTTGTCAGAATGATACACTCAGCTTGTCTAAATGGATTTGGAGTACCTGGTGTGACGATCGCTGCTATTTTCACTGTTTCCAACATGTTTTTCTACCGTGGAATGGATGACGAAACACGAACCGCATCAAAAGCTGCTAGAAATTCTTGGGCACTGGAAGATGGAGACATAGTAACGATGTACCGAGTATTTCAAAAGTACCTGTTGGTTCGGGAGGGGAAAGATGAAGATGGGGAACTCCTACCCCATGAAGATGTCAGTGCCAGAAGGAGAGAGCAAGAATGGTGCAGGAAGAACTTTGTGAATGGAAAAGCAATTGGACTGATTTTATCCACAAGAAAAGAACTGATTCAAATATTTAGGTGAGTCATGGTCGTAAGATTAAAATGTGCATGACCTTGGCCTTGCTAATAAATCCGTTAATTAATTTGCATTTTTGTTTGCTTTAGGTCAACCTTCGTGTGGAAAAGTCACTTGCATCAAACAAAAGAACCTTCCGATGAGGAATTGAGGCGACTTGTGTTGTCTGGATATTTCCTGAATGTGGCACGACTCATTCATAATAGAAAATCCCGAATTCCCAGCTACTTCGCTATGCATGCTGGTGTCAGTGGGTCCCTTGATTTTAAATGCGCCATTGTAAATCACAAAAAGAAAGAAGGGGTAGATGCTGTCGTCGTTCCACCGGAATGGGTGGTGTATGAAAAGATTTTGCGATTGGATTCCGTCATTTTTCCTACGACGACCCCGATACATCCCGACTGGCTGATGGAGGAATGTCCAGAATTTTATCAGCTTTGTTTGGACAAGGAAGACGATCTTCCTACTGAAAAAATTGTCGTGCGCACTTCTCAAGAATGCATCAGAACCATTTTTGGGCGCTTTTTTGTCAACCTGCCAGCCCTTGAGAGTGAGTTACAGTGCGACTTGGACGTGGATTCGGCAAATGGAATCCTTGCTGCATACTGTTCTCCGTTACAGAAACCAAGCATCGAATCTACCCTGAAGAATAAAATCGATTCTATTGTAGCAAGCCTATCAGAGGGTACTGAAGAAGTCGACTATCTTGGAGCCACCCGAATTGTTGTTGGGCAAGGCTACGAGGTGAAGGAAATACTATTTCCTCAAGAATATGTCACAATCTGTCTACGATCCTTGCATCGCGGTATACAAAAGAATGATTTGATCACTCATTTCGTACGATTAGGGATTTACGAAGCTATAGTAAAGTTTGACTTCAGGGACTATGACAAAAACAGGTACTAGAAATCTTTACTGGGATTTGCTTTGCTTTGCTAGTTTGGACCTTTCATTAATTTTTAATACGAATTCCAGATATGCTGTAATCAAGATGCGCTCAAAGTCTGAAGCCCGAGCTGTACTGGAAACGTTAAAGGAAGGTCCCAGTTTACTTGGACAACAGTTGCAGCCGTCTCCTGCTGGTCTTGGGCCGAAGAGGGGCGTCACTCAAGAAGAAGCTCACTTCTTAAAACTTTCATGGGCAGCCGGAACTTCACAAGGAATTGCAAAGATCTCTTTTCAAACAGCGAAGGAGGCTAACAAGTTCATCAGTTCATGTCCCTTAATTTTTCCGGGCGCCAAGGTTACAGTCGTCCACGGGGAAGTGTCGAATATTTCAAGCAAAAGGAAGTTTGAACCACCCAAACCCGAACCTCCTGCCTTCGCAATGGTTGGCATTCCATCTAGTATGTGTCGATTTCGATTTATAGACACTTCAACCTTCAATTTGCCTAGAATGGTGGGGGCAGAACCGAGTCCTCTGTATGAGTACAAGGTGAGTATAATTAATTAAATCATCTAGTGACATCCTGAGGATTATTCTCACCTTCGTATTTTAAAATGAATACAGGTAACCGTGGCAGGTTTGAGTCCGGACATTGACGAACAGGAAATTTGCAGGAGATTGCAACCTTCTATCCCAATTTGGACGAAAGTTACCAGAATTTATCCCCAAGAATCTTATGAAATGGGAATTTCAGTTGAAGAAAAGGCTCAGAAGCTTCTTCCTCTCCAAAAGTACATTTCGGTTCCAGACTACATTCGATTTCATTTTGATAAGAATCTTGGACGTGGTATTCTCTACATCCCAGTTGAAGATAAAGTCGCACTTCAGAAAGCATCCAAAAGAGTTCAGTATCCAAGCCATCATGGCCAACCGCAACGTTTGGAAATAGAATGGAACCACACCACTGCTATTCACAAAGACCTTTATTCCTTTCTACAGAAGGACATAAAGGAGATAAAGGAATTCGCACGAACCAAAGGGGCACACGTCTCTGACAGCTCTGAACGAAAGGTGGAGTATAAAGCTAGGATTCAACGTGAGGTGAAGTTCATTTACCTTCGATTCCGATCCTGTTCTCAGAAGGTTATGCGTGAGCTTCAGAACAAGGTTGAAACAATTTCAAATTGTTCCCGATATCACAATGATAATATCAAGCTACTCTTCTCTCATGCTGCGGAGGTGTACTTGGATGCACTTTGGGAAACCAGTTTTGTCCATATGAATCTTCGAAACTACGCCGTCTGGATTTATGGCAAGCCGCAAGTGCAAGAAGACACAAAAAAAGCATTGGACAGAATTGTTGGGAAGCTGAAGACTATGGAAGTTGACATTCCAATCTTACTCAACAAGAAAAAGCTTAATTTGACTGGAAACCCGATGGATATAGTAAGACTTAAACTTGAAAGAATATGCACTGCTTCCTGTATTGACTCGTATTCCTTGATGGGAAACCAAATATTAGCATCAGGGGCAAAGACTTCAATTGAGAAGCTACAAAAATTACTAAAAGAAACTTCCTTCATATTTGAGAGGCGGCCATCTCATCTGGTGAAGCAATTTGGTAAGCCAGATTGCGACCTCTGCTTCTGTCCAGTGGAAGATCAGTTTGTTCGAAGTAGCCTGTGCTCTCATTCCTTTTGTGCGGACTGCATCCAACAAATGTTTACAACTACAACTGCTCCCACCGTTCCTGTAAAGTGTCCTGGGGGCGATTGTGGCACGTCTTTGGGAATTAGTGACATACTGAAGGCAGCTAAGAAGGAATCGATGAAAGCTCTTTTGGAAGTGGCACTTAAAAAGTATCAAGAATCACATGACAACGAGGTATTCTTTTGTCCAAAGCCAGATTGCGGTCAGCTTCTTTCGGTGCACAATAAAGCCGTTGGTAAGACTATTCAAGAATCATTTATTTGGTCACAACACTAACACTAATCCCTGTTTTATTGTTGTTAGGTGAATATGGAGGCGAATTTTACTTCTGCGACGAGTGCGTTACAACGTATTGCTTGCCATGTTCTAAGAAATCGGATAAACCTATTAGATCCCATGAATTCGACTCATGCGAAGAAGCGCTGAATGGAGTGAGTGACCAAGTACGCGTTCACGTCAAATTTGTTCAGGAACAAATATTCAACCTGAAGTGCCCTCGATGCTCCACTGTGTTTCTGGATTGGAGTGGCTGTGTCGCAGTTTTTTGTGAATCTTGCAAATGTGGTTTTTGTGGAGCTTGCTTGCAAGACTGTGGACAGGATGCACATAGCCACGTGTTGATCTGCCCAAAGAATCGCAGCAAATCATACTACCTCTCGGAACCGGAGATTGTGAGCACCCATAAAGAATTGAGAGCTCAAAAGCTGAAAGACTACTTCGTCTCTGTCGTGAAAGACCACAATCTGGTATGTGGCGTGTTACGAGCCCTCCGCCGCGACCTCATTGATTTGGACTTGGATGAAGAATTTAAAGATTATCGGTTGCTTGAAGATGCTAATCCTAATTCCCCCATTTCAACACATGTACAACACATTCAAAATAAGATATTGACATTATGCTGTCCACGACCAAGTTGTTCAAGACCTTTTGGAGGATTCGATGCCTGCGCCGCAGTGACTTGCAGCTGCGGCTGCCAGTTTTGTGGACTATGTCTTATGGATTGTGGTGATGACTCGCCTACGGCACATGCCCACGTTCTTGGATGTTCATACAATCCTTCCCCTGCATCCAACGGCGTCTTCGTCGACGAGGCTAATTTGAAAAGAATCCATCGCCAACTTCGAATAACAAGATTGAAAGATTATCTAAACTCCATCCCTTCTGGAAGTGACGGGGACAACAAGGAGCTTACTCTCGCAGCAATTCTGCCAGATTTGAAGGATCATGGAATTCAAAAGACTGACGTTTTGTAAAAGCTCAGCTAGTGCCAATACGTACATGTCTCAAATTCATAAAAGACTAAATTTAAATTAAGTTCCTATTTAAGAAATTAATAAGTCTGAATTGTTTATCTTTTCCACGTATCTCACGAAATTGTCAGTAACCAACTAATCTTACTATTCGCTGCTAATCTCCAAAGACAATCATTAATCAAGCGACTCCGTAACAACCACTGAATGCATGCACTCAATGTAAAAGCAAAATTTTTCTTGTTGTAAAAATACTTGTGTTATCGTGATGACTATGTATGTAGATCAAAGAATTTTCAATATATTTGATAATAATCAATGATGTGTTTGTCCTTTTTATTTAACGCCTATACACTTTATCTTCAGAGTATTATTTGGACGTTACATTAACATTAATTTGCTCTAAATCAGTCTTATCGTTTGCAGCTTCATAATCAACAAAAGGAATGGTTTTAGATGGTAGGGTAACAAAGAGACATTATTAGATAAATCAATCTCATACAACGTCATCGGTTTTCACAGCATCCTGCTTTCCTCCCAGTATACTAAATTCAACACCATCATGGTCAAAATTGTTACTCTTGCCACTTCTTGTAACGATTGCTGATCGAACTTTGTTGGATCTTCTTAGCACTCTGATTCTAATGATTATGAGGATGACTACTGCAATACCTAGTGGGAGAAGGAAGACCCCACCCATGAGGAGTGAGGACGACCCGATCATCTCTACCAATCTCACTTCTTCTTCAACAGCTTCCTCCTCGGAATGTTTGGAAGCCTTTTTGTGATGCTTTTGATGATGATCCACTTCGTTGAGCTTGTAGGTAGGCACGGTGTAGTCAACCCCCTTCCGCAGTTTGGCCTTCAACTCCACCAGACTCTCTTCTGAGAGGGCCGCAGTCTCATCCGTCCAAATGACAGGGAACGTCATGTCTGGGACTTTTCTAAAGTCGGCGATGGAGGACAAGGGTTTGAGGTGTAGATTCACTTGAATCTTCTTGGAGTATTTCAGGACTTGTCCAGTCACGGGTTCCACGTCGATGTAGGTCTGATGCTGCGTCAGGCTTGGGTTTACCCCATGAAGGTTGGAAAGGTAGGAGGAATGTCCGTCGTAGAAATGGGGATGAGACAAGAGGACAGATGCACCTATAACAATTTCACAAGAGGATTAATTTATAATTGCAAAAAAAAAACTTGTGCACTGAATTGCATCATCATACCTTTGGAGCAAATATTAAATTGATAGACTCCGTCTTTTGGACATCCATCATAATCATCATTTTCTGGTTCTGTGCAATAGCATAGATTTTCTGGGTTCGTTCTTGGGTCTTCGAATTCACTTTTTGGAATGGTAAAACGATAGCCTTCCACGCCACCGATGTGCACATCCTTTTCATAAACGAGCTTAATGTTGCGACACAAGTCATCAGCAAAAACGACGAGTTCTTCACTCCTGCAAAAGAGTAATTATGATTGTTATGTCATGTCGTTACATAAAGGTGAGAGAGAGATGACGATAGTGAAGGGAAAAAATGACTGCGTAATTCCCAAAAGTAATTGAAGCCTGTCTCTCACCTTTTTACTCCGGGATGCATCATATTCCAATCTGACCCTGTGTCGAACTTGTTGCATTTTTCATCCTTAACCTCATCACCCCACTCATCCTTCTTGCTCCACCACTCCATCTCAGGTTGTCCTTTCCATTTGAGGGTGTGCCCAAATTTGTGATGATGCGAAAGACCGAGGTTCACTTCACGTGAAGGGAGAAAAGTGTCGTTTCTCTAGAAGTATTGGTGTCAATTGGGGTAAGTTGAGAATGTGTGCAGTACTACTTACCCCGTAGAAGAAGCCGAAGGTGTTGTTGGGCATATATGTTTCTCCAGTGATGCCGGAGAATGTGGAAATGAGTTCATGATAAAATCCTCCAAATAAAAGTTCATGCACTGGACGAGTCATGAAGACGGATTCTTGATAACGATTTACGATGGCCGTGACAATGAAACGACTGGCCCATGACAACCTTGCAACTTCTTGGGCGAGACCCTAAAAAAGATTAATCAAATGCTGACTTTTAAACCCATCCAAGTGGAATGAATCAAGGGCAAATTATCCATCCAGAGATTGTCGTTATGAGGGGCAAAATGAGATACAGTCATTCAACTCACCACCCAAGGCATGTTGATGATGGTGACAATGTCAGACTCGTTCCCTTTTGACAGGTCTGGTCTGAAGTGGTACATCACGTGGTCCTTGTACCTCACAGAATCATTTTCTTCATAAATTCCTAACGTCACACGATTCTTGATTTGTCTAGAAAATGTAAGCATACATGACATGATTTGTAGAAAACGAAGGAAGAAGATGTGAGTTGCACTCTTCCTTGTGTTACCGGAATAAGGAAATCTAATCTAATTCTGGTATTTCATCAACCATGCAATTTTTACGTGGATTTTTTGATCCACACACACAACAATTACTTGGATTCGCATTTCCTTCCCTTCCTATACCTGAGCAACAAAGTAAATTGAGTGAGAGTGTATACACACACGCAAGATTATTAGCAATTTAATGCGAATGCGAAAACAACTTGGCAATGGCAAGGTCATTCAAGAATATTAATTTCTTGTGTTGCCGTCGTATCTTGCAAAATTATTGCACATACAAAGACGCCAAACGAAGATTCATTACGCATTGTGCGTCAAAGTCAAAACCAAAGCTTTCAAGATAATCCACAAGCATCCATTCTAATGAAATGCTGATTGCTGCAATCAACTTGAGTGGTTGCCTATTGCCTTCCTTAAATGATGACACTTTTGTTAAAAATTGTTTTTGTAATTGAGCTATGGGAAAAGCCGAAAAATACTGCGTCAAATAAAAATTGTGCACGTGCTGATGCGTTCATGACTTTACAGAAAAACAATAATAGTCACAAAACAATGCTTACTCATAAGTGTAGGGTCCAATTTCCCTCACGACTGGCTTTTCTCCGTTCAGAACTTGGTCCGGATTGTCGACTTGGAAAAGATGGATTTTGAGTGTGTTCTTTGTCATGATGTTCTTATGCATGTCCCACAATGTGGCCAGAGTGACATTTCCCAAATTGGTTTCGTCAACCTCTGCATCCTCCTCTTCCCCATCAGATAGACCACTGGGGGTTAATTTACGCGACACTATAAAACCAGCGAAGATGAGGGTTAGGATTAAAAATAGTCCTAGGATTATTAGCAACGGTTGTCTATTCATTTTGACAAATATTTTAGAGTAAAAATGCACTTGATATCACAAAATATCTTTATCTATTGTTGCATGTTCCAGTGCTCAGATCGAGTGAACGACTGTGTGATTTTTCCGAAATGTTCCTGCTCTTGAACTTCAACTTATAAGTAATCCAACTCTTGGAACCTGACTAGACAATATAAACATGACAGGGACGTATGGCGTGGTATCATCTTACCCTTTATCAGTCGTTTTAATTACGCACATTACTTGCTATTGTCTTTTGGAAAATCAACTTTTTCAGCCGTAAGCTATGTTGTGTTGTGGTGGATTTGTATGACGCGAATTCATTTCGACTGAAGATTAAGATTAGGACGAATAGGTAGGCGTGCTGCGTGCTATGCTATCTATAATGACGACGACGGTTGGTTAATACCAGCTAATGGCTTACCCACATCTTTAATGTATTTCACGCTATATTGTTGTCTTCTATATTTGATGAGTATGAGTGGTTGCACAATGTTGTAATGTAGCTCAGCAATAACGCCATGTAAATTGTTTTCCTTCTTGTTGTCGAGACGTCGAGGACTCTGTAATCCATGAATGAAGTGAGTGCATTTTGGCTGTGTGAACAATATATTGGTCAACAATCATAGATCTTTTGCAGGTATGGTGGCTTGGCTTAGGGGAAACCTGTTTACTTTGCTTACTGTGGTCAATAATAAGAAAGAGTCTTACTCAGTTAGCCATAAGAACAATTCTTTAAAGACATGAGACATCATTTCAGCTCATCGTTGGAGGTGATGGCGATCGATGATAAATTGTTAAACTAAAGTTTAGCCTCCAAATAGCCTAAGTTCGCACATCTCAATAAAGATATAACCTCATCTTCCTTCTTAACCTTATTTATTTATATTATCACATTTATTTTCGAATTCGTCGTATCATCACATCACCTAGAATCTGCGTGTTTGTCCTCGTCAACCAACAAAATGGCCTAGAAGATGTGTACTTAGAAAATTAAATGTATGTTTGTGTGTAACAATAGCAATTCTTTCCTGTGGGGTCATATCATAGGAGTGGATAGGAAGAGGCTTCTTCTAGCTCAATCGGTCATATAGGCTACTTTTTTGTTTTTCAAGGCAAGGACGGATGTGTGTTCTTTTCGTTTCCAATTTGTCTTCTTGATCTTGCCCTATCTCAAATTCCCTTGACAACAACATGCGTTTCCTTCAGGCCGAAGCAAAGAGAATTGCAAAAATATGCACCGTCACAATCATTGATAGAGATGTATTTGTCTGCGCGACTTAATATTCTGGAGAGGTTTAGGGATTAAGAATACTGCCTGAAACTAACTTTCATAAAATGACGTCAGTCAGTCACACAACTGAAGTCAGAACTTGTTACAAGATGACATTTGATAACTTCATTTAAGCCATTTTAATCAGGATTTTTCAAGAAGTTTAATATGTCTGGGCTTTACTCCTTTCTGACCGAGTTGTCAAGAACCTGGACCTGGTTGACAGATTTCTTAGAATGCATGCAGTCTCTGTCGTCATATTCTTTGAAAAGCAGTTCTTCCAGTTTATTTACATAATCTTTAAACAAAAACGAAGACTCTAAAAGTGTGAATGATGGAATAGATTAGTCAATGTTCCTTATTTAGAAAAATCCATGTTCCCAAAATATTGGTAGTCTTTTCTTTTAGCTCGAAAAATTTATTTTATTCAAGACGACGAGTCAACCATAGATGAATTCCATGTCTTCCCCCATCCCATGTCAGATGCCCGCGCTCTCCCCCCAAAGGCACTTGCCCTACTTGCACCTCCAGTATTACTATTAGTCATGGCGGAAGCAATAAGGATTGCCCCATTATTAGGAAGGGTTGTTGCTGCCATGGGATCTGCTGCGGAAGGATGTACCTGCTACACAGGAAGTATCTATAAGGACATCTCAACAAGTTTTGGTTAGGTTACTGAGCTTACCAGCAATAACATTAAAGGCACAATGTGTGAATATATGAATGAGGTCCATTGACTTGTAACCATGTCAGCGACACAGTTAGCTTTCAGGAACACAATAATGCAGGTACAGTCAGTTGGGGCGCCCTGAGACAAGTTGTGACCCCAGGATAGTTTGGTGTCGCAGGAAAATGACTATTGGTACCGTATTGCGTACAATCATAAAACACCAAAATATATTAACTGGCGAACAACAATTAATCGTTAATCACTGCTTTGTTTCGAAGAACATTTTATGTTCTAAGAGTAGCTTTATGATTTACATAGTCCCCAATTCATCGTGTTATTTGGAATGGTAAAGTGGTAAACTAAAGCAATTGTCGTAGAGTTTGCGCATGATTTCTCAACTCATCATAAGGAACATACACTGTACACTTTTTGTACCTCTTGCAAACGAAGAACTTCATTGTTGAGGGGAAGCCTGCCTGAAGCCTCTCTAAAGTAAAAGCAAGAACCTAACTTATTATGCGTAAATGAATGCCACAACTCGATCTTATAAAATACTGTACGCAATATTGAATATGCGTAAAATATCTGCTCCCAACAATGGGACAATCAATAATGTAAATAATGTAGCTTCAGGAAAGGCAACTCATCCACGGTCTTCTGTTGTAAAACACCGACCACATCAAAAACTGGCTCACAACATTCGTCATCACTTCTGTCGTCGAAGGAAGCTGAGGACCTCTCTCCTTCCGACATAGTTATTGAGGAAGACCTTATGATGTTGAAACAGGAAGAGGAGGTCCAGGATAGGGAAATTAGCCTTCCTTCCAGTGACTTATTCCCGGGTTCTGTGACACAAGAGTTTACCTCAAGACCTTAAGCCCCTTGTTAAATCGTTACAACATGTGGAGGAGGTAATGACGACACCAGTGGAGGAAGACAATGACAATGACGTGTACATGAAAGTGTCTTTAGGAGAAGAATGCCAAAGCCAAAGCAACACCCTTACCCGCAGAAAGGACTGATGAAAGCAACAAAGATGTAGAGATCGTTATAGGTGGTGGCATTCCTAGAAATTCCCTGCCTACATATCTAAAGCTTTACCAAAGTCTCCAGTGTCAAAAACAAAACTTGTCCCTCTCTTCGTCGTCATATTTGAGAGCATCTCTTGTTCAGAGTTGGCCCAGTTCAACAGACAAGAAATACGATTAACTGAACATAATGGATTAAATTGGACGTAATAATAATAAATGGCTTTAAATCGTGTCCTTGTTTGTTCTTAAACCCTTTATGAGGTCGTTGGGAGGGAGGGACTTGGGACAGTCTTGCTCACAATTATTGGAAAAAAGTGGGGAAAGTGAGACATGCGGTTCGAGCCCGAGTTTTTGATCGATTCACCTCAGCAGGAGCAGATGAGAAAGCGACGTCAAATAAAAGTTAAACAATAATTTCGTCCTTTTAAAAAACTGTTGTTACAGTTCTCTGGTTCAAAAAGGGTAGGTAGCTCTCCTTCCTCCTTTTGCTACTTTAGAGGTTCTTGTCTTAATTGTTTCATTGTCCTTGGTTGGTTATTTTAGCCCAAGCAATAAAGCATAGACTCATAAGAGACTAATATGGAAGAAATCCACGTGAAGGACGAAGGGACTGAGACTTTGTCCATGGAAAGAGAATCACCACCATCAGGATTACAGAATGGAGAAAATGATAACAATTCTAGTAGTGGAAAAGGCAAAAGCTTGCCAGCTTTCCCGTGCTGGATTTGTGGGAAGGGTTTTAGAAAAAAAGGACATATGATAAGGTACCATTTTGAGATTTTCATTATTCTCCATCACCATCATAATGTTTATTCTTCTTTTAGACATTTGGTGACACATGAACCGGAAAAGCCCTTTGGATGTGACTTCTGTAAGTCATCATCAATGTACACACGAAGTGAAAGCAGTATTGATTGAGTAAACTACATGCTTGTTTTTACAATGGAAATTAGGTTCCAAGCGATTTGCGGCCAAGTACAGCTTACAAATGCATCTCCTGAAAAAACACAGTACGGACGCAAAACCTTTTGAATGTGACCTCTGCGAGAAAAGGTAATTATTGGTGTTGAAATTCGGATTGTTCAAATACTTCGCATGCAGGTTCACTTTGAAAAAAGAACTGGACCAACACACCCAATTTCACAACGATGGATTCAAGTCCAAAAGCTTTCAGTGCTTGCATTGCGATTTAAAATTTATCACTGAAAGTGATCTCTGTTCTCACATGGAAATATCTCATTCTGAATTGGAAATTGAATTTAACTGTGGAACATGTCGGAAATCTTTCCCCCACAAATACAGTCTTGTTCGTCATGAACGAACTCATGATCGGTAAGATTTGACATGTACCCCGAATCGATAATATGGTGAACAATTAATTTTTGTAGGTCAGACTTTGTTTGTGTCGTCTGCAACAATATATTTGGAACCAACATCGGACTCAAGATGCATTTGCGAGCTCATGAACTTGAGGTCAGGGAAAAGCCGCTAACCTGTCATATTTGCGGAAAAAGGTTTGCTTTGGAGCATAACTTGGATACCCATGTTTTGTATCACAACCAGGCAGAAGAGTAAGTGGTCCGAACTTTAGCTGTATGCAAAACGTTGTTATTTTGAATTTGAGCAGGAAACCATTTTCTTGTGAGCCTTGTGAGGTGCGTTTTAGAACCCAAGAACGATTAGACAAGCACTACGACACCCATGGGCCTGGAGAAGGTCGAGTCTTTCCCTGTCAATATTGCGAAAAGACATTTCCGAGGTTTGTGTGATAAATGTGTGACCCAATGCGTGATTTTAAGTACACCTTAATAAAATCAAGGGACGTTATTTGTACAGGAAATACAACTACATTCGACACGAACTGTCACATACGCACGGGTAAGCAATGAAGACATTTTTAAACGTGCAGAACCGTCAGATCATGTTTGTTTCTTAGGCGAAGAAAACCAAAAGAAGGAATGCCAATCCCTATCCATCGAATTCAAGAGCAGAGAGAGCGAAAGGAGGTACTACATGCTGTCAATAATGTTTCAGCTACAGGAACAACTTCTTTTAGAAATGTTGAAGAGGCTGAAGGTGAGCCTTTCCATCACATTTTAGGAACGTTTTTTCCTTCCAAATCGTATAGCTTATGGTCTTTCAAATCCGTTGTTTATTGGTTTAGTCTGGCACAGTCGCACGTGTGACACTACTTCTTCTACATCAACCCTTGGTGATAGTGATATAGTTATCGAGGAAGACCTTACTGTGGTGAAAGTGGAAGATGACAGCGATGAGGACCAGGAGAGAGAAACTGAACTTAGCCAGTGTTTCAATGACTCATGGCAAACAAAAACAAGGACTGTTCCTCAAGAAATTGGACCCCTTAGTACATCTTTAAATAATTTGGACGAAGAAATTATGTCTGAGCAGGGAGACAATGAAATGAAGCCTTCTTTCAGAGAACCCTATAGCAATACACCGCCTTTGAACACAACATGTACAAACATTAGCAACAAACATAGCGTAGAGATCGTGATGGGTGGAGCCATTCCTAGGAACTCACTATCCAAATTTCTGAAAGTTTACCCAAATTTGATGAAACCCCCAAATTTATCAATCTTGTCAACAACTGAGCTTGAAAGTTTTTCCATTTCCAATTCCACAACAGAAAAAGTTGTGACATGAAACTGCAATCGATTTTGTTGAATAAATTTTAAACTTTATTGAGTTCTTATTAGATTGAGTTGGATGGAAATCGCCTTAGAACTCTCACCATCAATTAGAGCGTATTGAGACATGAGGAACTTGTAATTACTCTTCTCGCGTCTTTCCACGCATACTTTCATATAGTTTTCCACAATCTTCTTCCGAATCGGAGAGAGACAACACTGGAATGCAAATGTACTTGCGGTAAAAGTGTACAACAAAGCAAGTATAATAAGAGTTTCGATTTTGGTGGGATGAATGGGGTGTGGAAGACATCGTTCGTTGGAAGTGAGCAAATTCCTCGACTCATCCAACAAACTTAGGTCCACACCCTCGTTGGCAAACAGTCCCCCAGTTTCAAACTCAACGTTGACACGATAGCTTCCTCCTGTGGATATGTTGGCCACGCCGTTTTCCCTGACGACTTGTTGAGTGCTGTACATGAAGTAGTCAAACGTCAGGACGGAAGAGGACAATAGGATGTGGAGGAAGAAGAGAAGAAGGTGTGGAATGACCTTTCGTCTTTGCTTCCTCTCGTACTTGGAGAAGAACGTGGACGACCTGGACCTAGGATCAGTAGTGTCACAGGTAGAATTATTATCCAGCAACTTCTTCCTAACCCGACGGAGATAGAGCCATGAGAAGAGAGGGACAGCCCAAAGGGGGATAGTGAGACATATTTGGAGGACGTGTAAAACAGTGGTGATTGTTCTAAACTTCGAGGCGAAGTCAGCCCTTGCGTCCTTTAACTTTGAAGTGACGTTGTGACGGGTGTAGTTATTGGCGTCCAGACTGAACCCTCCATCTGCATTCAGTTTTACGTTGAGACGTATCTCTTTCTCAATTGCATCTCCCAACCTGCAAACCTCGCCCAGGGAGGACAGCAATTGGTTCAGTTTGCCTTCGTCCAATTGTTCGCAGAGGCTTTCTGTAGAGTCTAGCAGGGTGTCACATGAGGAAGTTAAGTATTGTAGAGGAGAACACATTGTTTCCCCACCAACGCTACGTTTAAATTTTAAGAGTCCTCGAAGTCCGTCGATCCATTCTCCAGGTTTTTTCAACACGCCCGTAATACCCATGACACAATCGTCGTACAAGTCGTTTGAGCCAATCCTACAGTACTTTCGTATCTACACATTTAAGGTGTATAAGACGACAGCATAAGACATTCTAAATTGACCTCACCGAATTCACATTTCTCTTACAGCCCTCTTCAAGTCCTTTAATATTGATAGAAGAAATCCTTTCCTTGTCACAAACTGATCTGACGTGGCTTAGGACGTTGTTGTCAAGGGACTTTACAGCATTCTCGATGTGCCCCTTTATCTTGACAATTTCCTTCCCTGCCATGGTGGAGAGGCAGAGTTGACTGTGAACGTCCGTCAGGTTAGATGACTGAACGTCCACCATCTCGAGCATGCATTCGGTCATGTGGCTGACTTCATGTAGATTGTGGACGATGGAACGAATGGGGTTTGTGAGGAGGAGTCCGGTAATGGAGGACATTATTAGAAGGCGACTTTGTGGTCCTAAAAGGTTCACGATGGATAGCTGCAGGATGCAACGTAGTTGATCACTAAGGAAGGTTGAGACAGCCACCAGGACAAAAATGCCTGAGCTCCACAACGCACTTGACACCCAAGAGGAGTCATACTTTACAAATATGATGGTGAAACTGACGGTTGCTAAAGAGGTTGCCAAGGTGAGGATGTGAAGGCAATTGTACCTCCGAGATAATGATACTAACGCAAGAATTTGGTGTACGAAAATTAACAAAGGAGTCATCCTTGAAAATTTTGTGAGTTATGGATGGATGTCGCTCAATTGTTATAACACCAACTTAGTTTCGTGAAAAGCACGATGGTTCCGGTATTTATTAAGTTATACAAATTGGAAATTGTTCTATTGTCGTCATATTGTGACGTTTATAGAGATGTTCATTGAGTCATGTTCTGTTATGACCATGTTTGGCTTTGGAAAAGAGTGTCATTTGTTTCAAAGGAAATTAATTAGACTCGTTAAATGTACCAGTGTGGCAGTGGTTAGTGGTTTTTGGTGGCTAATTATTCATCAATTATAAACCATACAGTTTAACGTCAGCCAGTTGCGGTTAAGACATAATTATAACTAGACGTCTTGTTGTGTCCTTCTCATTTCCGAGACAATGTTCTGAGATAAAAATAGCTCTTTGGCAGTCTTGTTTTGTTCTTGGCCGTACAATCCAATTAATTAATCCAGCGGACGAGGCAAGATGAGATTTTTTTCAGAAGTACAGAAGTACTATGTATCTGCATCCGCATAGCTATTATTGATCATATTTCTGCAGTAGACAGGTGCCCTGCTTTTTCCCTTACGAAGACGAATTATTGAGTGACATTGGGCTCATCATTTTCGCCTGTCTTAAAAAGAACATTCAGGGAATAAACCAACACGTAATGCCAATGCGTAAGCGCACGAAATGTTTCATGGTTTTGTCTGCCTGTGTGTTTACCATAAAATAGGAGCAAATTGCTATGGAATTGAAATTGACTTGAAATGAGCTTCGCTTTCTATAGTCTAGAAACAAAAAGGTATTAATATGTGGCCTAAATGTTTGTCAATTTACCTCTGCCTAAACACACGCAGCATAGAAGGGAAACAAGGAGACTGGGATTAAAGATATCGATCGTAGGCTCTTCAATTGTGCAAAACGGTTTCGTGTCAACTTCTACGGTAGGTAACTTTCAGGACACAGCAGTATTTGTTTGGCTTTTGCTTTTTACGCTGTGCATTGAAACTATGACTCTTTTCTGCTGTCAAAGTACGTCAAGATCTTTGAAAGCTCAACTCCCTATGGTGGTGATCCTAGGTCTTTTTTTGGCGTCCTTACCAGGGTTTGTGCTCTCCCTTCACACAGTTCGCTTTCAAAACGAGGGGACTGGGAAATGCCTTGATAGTAACTTACAAGGGGACGTGTACATCATCCCATGCAATGGGGGCAGCTACCAAGAATGGATTCCCGATGAGAGGCACAAAACCTACACAAGCCTCCGATCCAGTCGTTGTCTGGACTCCAATGGAAAGGCCATCTACACCACGGGATGCAATGGAGGGGAGTATCAACGTTGGGTCATGAGTTCCTTTCCTCAACTCAAAACTGAGCATACAAATGTGTGTTTGGAAGCTCAAGAGTATACAAATGACTTGAAGGTAAGGCACCTATAAATATCATTAGTTCAGGTAACAACAGATAATATTTACAGATTGAGACATGCAGCGGAGGTAAATATCAAAGATGGGGAGGACCGAGGTCAAAGAATGCTACCAAGAAAGGTGGTGACGATGATGATGACGATGACATGGACGACGACGACACTGACTTCCTTACAGACAAAGGTGACAATTTCTTAGGGGAACCGACTTCAGGGCTAGATTCTGGAGAAACAGACGACGGAGACTCCATGAAACTTGACAAAAATGAGCTTTAATAACTGGCATGTTGTCTCAGTGTACCCCAATTGTACCCAAATAACTAAATAGACAAGGTCGTGTACTTGTATTTTATCTGAGCTTTATCTTTATTGGAATCAAGGTTAGTTAGGGTGGAGATGTGGAAAAGTATAGTTACGAATAAATTGATAACAACTGAGGCATGCGGACGTCACAATATTTCAATCTGTTTGTTTGTTACACTTGATAAACGCAGATGAAAGCGATTTCTTCTTTTTACTGTGGGTAAATAATAAACTCTTTCCTTGACGTTCAGAAAACGGTTGGGGCATAGTGATACAATGGCCCTTAATCATAGTTTTCATGAAAATGGACCTACGCCGAAACCTAGGCACAATAAATCTGGAATTTCCCGTGAGTCCTTCTATTCTTCTGAAACAGCTTTTTAATCATTTGTCAATTTTCTTGTGAATACAATCAAGACGAATATAATTTTCTTCTTTTATTAGAATTTTCAACTACTTTGTCCGCGTCGCCATTACAAGTTGAAAAAAAGAATAAGCCAATCT
>JAQIWU010000996.1:0-19648 GCA_034696445.1 Isotomiella minor | reverse complement strand
GGTGTGTCAGAGGACTTTGCAGAACAATTCAAGGAAAATTTGAAAAGGGCAATTGTCGAGGAACGCAAAAGGATCAGCAATGTTAAAGAAGTCAATGCCGTTGTTGAAGCTATCAAGCAGACAAGGCAATTGCCCCCTGGTGAGGAAGAAGAGGATGATGATGACGAGGTAACAACTCCAGGAAGCACGACACTAGGGCCCAGTCCTTTCAGCATTGTGAACGGGATTTATGGGGTAAGTTGATACTTGTCCCTATAAAACCTACATTCTTGTATAAGTCTCTCTTTAAATCCAGATCCTCAAAGGTGTAGGAACATTAAACCCTGACGGAGTGCTTCAATCCACTGTCAACTTTTTTCCCCCGTCTCAAAAAGGGACAGCTGAAGCCCTGATTGCCTCTGCGCAGGGGAAGAATCCCTCCTCCTGGCCCACGACTCCCTCCACCACACCCACCACCACCATAATCACGACGTCCACCAAGGACCCTGATGACGACGATGATGACGATGATGACAAACCCACAACCAAAGCTGCAGCTGTAGCAGCAGTCGTGGCAGCAGCAACCCCTGCCCCAGTGGCAGTCGCAGCAGTGGCAGTGGCAACCCAGGCCCCTGTCGTCGTCGCTGCTGCTACACCAGTCAAGGCCCTACCTGTTCAACAACAAGACGATGAAAAGGACGAACAGACCTTCAAGCTGAGAGTAGGTTCCTCCAATGTCGTTGCAGGAGGAGGACAAAGATTCAAAGTGTGAAGATTCAGACAATAAAGAGCTCAATCCTCAGACTAACGCTATGCATTTTTTCATTTCCAAAATTGTCTTTGTCTCAAGAGTCACATTGCCCCCACTGCCCGTGTCTTTCTGCGGTTACGTGCTCGAACACACACACACATGCAAAATATTCATTGGTGTAAACAACTCGGTGAAACAAGAGAAATGACATTATTTTTAGAAAATTATTGACCATCATTAGCTCAGGTCAAAATGCGACTGACAAAGACATTGGCTTCGACTCCCTTGTGGTGGTGTCCAAAATGCCGGTATTTGACCTTCTTCAAAAACCCGTCGTTGGGGAGGAGGGGAAAAGTGACTGTAACGGGTAAAAGTCACTCCACCACCGATGGTCAGCAAAATGTGTCACCCACGAATATTCGTAACGTCGGGGTCATGGCACACATCGACGCTGGGAAGACGACGACCACGGAAAGGTTCCTATACTACTCGGGCGTCATTGTGGTTCCTGGAGAGGTTCATCATGGGGACACCGTCACGGACTTTTTACCTCAGGAAAGAGAGAGGGGGATCACGATCCAGTCCGCAGTTGCCTCATTCCCTTGGAAAGGGCACTACGTCAACATTGTTGACACCCCTGGACATGTTGACTTTACTTTTGAGGTGCAGAGGAGTCTGAGGGTCGTGGATGCGGCGGTCGGTATTCTCGATGCGTCCGCAGGTAAATAAGCTTTAATTTCTACTTCGTTAGAGACTTTCGGTTTAAAATGGCTGTCATTGATGTGTTTTTTAGGGGTAGAAGCGCAGACGTTGACAGTGTGGCGACAAGCCTCAGAGTATAACCTTCCCAGAATAATTTACCTCAACAAAATGGATAAGGTACAATAGTATTTCTATTGTTCAGGTCTAATGGTTGAGATTTGTAATTTTATAGAAAACGGCCTCAGTTGACATGAGCATGTCTTCCATTGACAGCAAACTAAAGTGCACCTCGCTCCTTCTCCACGAACCCTTTTATGAGTCAGATGGCATGAGAGGTGTCGTCGACTTGGTGGAAATGAAGAGACTTGTTTTTGACCGTGGTACCAAAGGGACGAACATAATAGTGTGTAAGTAATCATACTCCAATATCATCTTTCATTAATATCCATAATCTGTTTGTTTGTAGCTGACGTACAGAATGATAAGGGCTTGCAGCGGAAACGAAACGAGTTAGTTGAAAAGGTAGCAGACTTGGATGGCAGTTTGGCGAACACCATTATTGAAAGGGAATCTGTTGAAGCGATTGGAGGAAGTGAATTGCACAGTGCTCTCCGCAGGGTTACGGTGTCCAATTTGGGTGTTCCCGTCCTCCTTGGGAGTTCGTATAAGAATGTTGGTGTTCAGTTGCTCATGGACTCTTTGTTAAGGTGAGGCAGTAGCAGTAGTCCTGCTAATTCATTTTTGTACTGATGATGTGCCATTTTTGATTAGGTATTTCCCAACTCCATTGGAGGGAAATCTTCTGGACCCTGTAGTTTCATCGTATGGTACAGAATTGTGTGTGTTTGCCTTTAAAACCATGCATGATAAGCAGTTGGGGGTCCTGACTTTCCTGCGAATCTTTAACGGAGCAATTGGTCCTGGTCATAAGATATACAATGTCTCTCGATCAAAGTATGAAAAAATAGCGAAACTTTACGTTCCTGTTGGCGATGAATTAACTGAAATACACGGGGCAGGGTGTGGGTCAGTAGTGATTGCGTCTGGATTGAAGGTAATTTCCTTTTGCGCAGAGATTTTTGAGATACTAGATGTAACTGTTTTTTAAGGAAACCGTCACTGGAGATACGCTGGCTTCGTCCCATGGAGTTAGCAACGCTGTCGAGAAAAAGCTGTCTAAATTAGGTCGGACGGACTTATCCTCCTCCCTCTCCAGAGTGCCCATTCCGGAACCTGTCTTCTTTTCTTCAGTTGAACCTGCGTCGCTGGTAAGTTGTATCATTTCAGTTGCAAAGCGTAGGGCAGTTGGCTCCATGTTGAAGCAATGTTTATTTTTGTTTGTCCCAATAAGAGTGAACAAAAGACACTAGAGTTAGCACTAGATTGTTTGCAAAAAGAAGACCCAAGTCTGCACGTTCATGTCGATCCTGACACAAACCAAACGATTATGTCAGGTATTATTACAACAATCAAAATCAAAAAATCCAATCAAAATGTGCTAAAATATGTGCGGGTAAAGGAATGGGAGAATTACATCTGGACATTATTCATCAACGACTAAAGACTGAATTTAAGGTGGATGCTGATCTCGGAAAAATTCAAGTGGCGTATAAGGAAACAATAGTAAACCCAGTGGCAAAACGTGTAACGTTTGAAAGAAGGCTAGCAGACCATAAACACAGCGTGTGCATAGAATTGGAACTTATTCCTTCCCCTAATGCTTCGTCGAAGATACAGTTGTTCAAAGGAAGGGACAAGGACAAGTGTGAAAATATGGCCCTACTTTCAGACCGTCTGCTAAAACATGTTCAAAATGGAATTGATTCAGCCATGAGGTTTGGACCGAAATTGAGCTTTCCGGTAAGACTGCAAAACTATGTTTAAAAAATTGTGGCTCAAGAATTGGATCTCAATTGATTGCGACTGAATAAATATGAATGTAGATGACGGACATTGAAGTTAAATTGCACTGGTTGGAAATTGGAAAAGGGACTTCTGATACCATCGTAGAAGCTGCCGCTGCCTCGTGCTTTAGAGAATGTGTCAAAGAAGCTACCATTTACTTAACCGAACCGATTGTGTCATTGGAAATTACAGTCGATGAGCCTCATCAGCGCGTCGTCTTAGATGACCTTCATAGACGCAGATTTTCGCTACAATTTGTGGATGAGCGACATGGGAATAAGGTTCGATGAATAAGCCATGAGACCTTTGCGCATCTACTGATAAATATTGAATTTTTAGGTTATTTCAGGAACAGCTCCGCTTAGCGAACTTATGGGATATTCTACAGCATTAAGAACGATTTCTTCTGGAATGGGAACCTTCTCCATGCAATTCAATCATTACCAAGTAGTCAATAGTCCTATGGAAGAACAAAAAATTGTTACTCAAGTTAGAGGTTTTTAATACTACGTTTCATCAACTGAATTTACAAAGTGTTTCGTGATTGATTAGACTTCTTCTGAACATGATTAGTGTAAACGAGAACAGAGACGCCACACATTATGTTAATACATTGCATTTGTGTACACAAAAATTTAGTTCACCTTAATTCTTAGAGATCTACCACTCACTGCTGAAACTAACCGGTGGCTTTAAAGCACTTTGGACATTGAAACGAGCATACAGTAATAATGAATGAAGTGTTATTGGAACATAGAAAATTCATAGGCTTCGGTGTCCATCTCAGACGAGTTGGCGGCAGTGACAACATCCTACCGTCCCTTTCCTCTCGGCCTGATCGGTACGATTTCTTCTATGTCTTCGGGATAGGTTATCGTTCCATCCGGCATGAGCAAGCCTCGATGAACTGAAGCGATGTGGCGCTTCAAATCCCTTTGCCGTGACATAGTTTGCCCGCAGGCAAGGCAAGTAGTGACCACACCCTCATGCACCTTCACATGCGACTCTAGTGATGACTTTAGTTTATATTTTTTGTCACACATTAAACAAGGGAACATCATTTCGCCCGTTTCTTCATCCATCACTGGCTCTCCGACATAGGGGGACTGAGGTTTACAAAGCCTTGAAGTTGAAGTGGATAGAGGATCAACTTCAGCAGGTTCTTGAGGGCGACGTAACAATGACGATGACTTGCGCAGCACGGTCGGGTGTGGCCTTGAGGGTGTAGTCGAAGATGAGGATGATTGAGTCGGAAGCTGACGAAGGTGACGAATACTTGGAATTGATTTGCTCGTAGTTGAGACTATGACAGGGGTCAGAATAGGTGCGTCTTCACTACTATCGTCCCCATCTGGTATGATGCTGTAATCATCCGCCAGAATCACCTCTTCATACGTCCCATTCCCATCGTCGCCTACACCTGAATCCAAACATAAAATATTCCAATTGGTCTCTTTCTTCACGAAGATGATTAACCCCTATAGTTCCCCCTATCTCTTGTTGACAATACACTATAGACCTAACAGAACCATGAATGAATGACGAGACCACACTAGAGAATAGAATGGACGATGTGCAGCAATTCATTCAGTATTAAAAAAAGGCTACAACAAAATTAATTACGTACATAGCACACAATAATCAAGCTGGAGTGAGTGATAGATCTCGAAACTAATACAAAACTGATCATGCGAACAAAATCATAATCAAACAGCAGAACATTTGAATACAAAATAATGAATCAAATAAACATTATCTATCTGCAGGATAGGTAACTTAAAATGCAAATAAAGTAATTCACAAAGAACGGCAATAAATTAGGTAAAGGTTTGCTTCACGACGACGGCAGTGAGGAAGGAAGCTGCATTTGTGGCGGTGAATAATGGAGGGAGTCAGACTCCGGAAGTAAATGCCCTAGGCCCCCATGGGTATTCTTAAGATGCTTCTTCAGGTTTCCCACTGTGGACAGCACTTTACCACAATGGGGACATCCGGTATTCCCAAAGTGTTGCTTCATGTGTGCAAGAAGATTACATCGCATGGTAAATGCTTTTTGGCAAACGTTGCATTCCCAGCCTTTGTTCTCACCGGTGGCTGACCCATCATCTTGTGAGGGGTTGTATGGATTTGCTGAAGAAGAATCATCATCATTCTCGTCCAAAAATAGGTTACCTGAGGTAAAGCCAACTCCCATTGTAAAATCACCCCGAATGTTATGAATTCCTTCCCCGATACCCATGACATAACCTAATCAGTATGCAATTTCAATGCAAGTGGAATATGCTTTCATTATTTATTCTACTGTGTGAAAATATAAGAAAATAATTCATTTTCATTAGATAGCTTAATAAGGGCTAAAAAGGCACTTGAGCACATCACTTATTCTTGCCTCTCTTATCGGATAAGCACACTTTGTCACTGTCTACCTACCATCACAAACTTGTGGTCCACACAGTCAATGCTAATTTAACAATGTAAAATTCTAATTTTGAGCGTTTTATGTTGAAAGATACAGTTTTTCTATAGCTTTGCCTTTCATTTCTTCACGTCATAAAATGGCAGTTTTTTTGAGTGATGGAACGTCTTATTAACAATAACGATAAGGAATGAATATCAATAATCGCACGTAGTCCACTAAATAATATAAGGTCACTACGATAGTGCTACATAAGCAAAACAGAGACGGAAGAAATGTGGGTTAAGTATTTTTTTAAGTGGTAAGGGGTTGACAGGCACTATGCTGCTGCGTGATTTGAACTCGTGGTCCAATTTTAATAGCTCTGCCCCTACACCTGAAACATGGAATTTTGTAAGAACCAAGTACACAAGACCAGAAAATTTGCACCAATGAATGAAAGCAAGCACTACATACTTTTCACGTCGATAGCGGCACCTCCAATAAACCTTGGAACCCTGCTGTCGCTCTACTTGATAAAGGTGACCCTGAAACAGCATGACCTGACTTCCTGAATTAGTTAATCCAATCCTGAAATCCTCTCCCTCCTCCAACCACGCCACAAGACCTGACGATAAAGAAGCTATAATCAGTCGGTTTCGAATAACTTTCTCTTCCTTCCAAGCAGTCATCGACGCTTCCTTCCACAACAAGCCAATGCCGTCGTCGTTGGTATTTAAAAGCAGAGTACAAAACTATTCAAATCAAGCGTTCAGCAAGCAGAAGACATAAAGCCTAAAGAAAGTAAAGAAAATGTCCAAGCAGCTTGACATTCAAACTACGAGAACGTTTTGGTGTCGTGATTAAACAGTTTTGGTCAGCGTCACTAATGACGCAATAATAGGTTCCAATCCAATCATTATTATCGACACGAAATTACTATTTCTTAACCTGGTAGTATGAGTAAATGCCCCTTGAGACAAACCACGTCACGTGGTAAACATGACACACATGCATTCTACTCTACACCACAGTCTCGCAATCGCCTCGAAATTACATAATCTCATCATCATATCATTCTCATCACAGGCGTTTAGCAGTGGCTGCAAAATGTCTACTATTCTATTGGGGAACTAAAGTCTGTAAAAAAAGAATAAAGTCTCACCTCCGCCTCCACCTGGACCCTGTTCCATTAAGCCATTAAGATCTTGTAAAGAATTATCTCCATCCCCGTCATCGTCTATCAGACCCTCATTACTTCCGTATTCCTCTTCTTCTTCGCCTGCGTCTTCGGATTCAAATCTGAGCCCTCTGGGGTACACTCCTTCTTCATCCGAACCCCCATCCTCCTCATCCTCTTTCTGATTCTGAATTGGAACAAACGACTCCATTCCTTCGTCGTCATCATTTCCATTTGTCCCATTCTCCACCACCACCGGACTGGACACTGCCACCAGTGGTGAGTTGCTGTATCTGACTTCAGAGGAGGAGCTGTGGCCGTGGGAAGGAGGAGGTCCAATGGCTAATTGATGTGAAGAAGATGCAGAAGACACTGGACGTGAATGTGCAGATGCTCCAACTGCAGGCATTTTCCTTCTCTTAGGGGTCGATGGTCTTGAATGAACAACATCATTTTTATATTGAGCTTGAGTGTCGGAAGAGTTGGTTCGGGTATGAGGCATCATTGCTGGAGAGTTCATTACTGCGTTTTTCTTATTCTGCGATAAAAATTAACAGATATAATTACAACCCTTTGAGCCTCGCTTTGCTAACATACCTTGTATTTCAATAAGCTATTTGTCGCACTAGTGGCAGTGGTAGGGGCAGCAGGGGTAACTGTATTTGCACCTGAAGCAGACTGAAAAGCGCCAGTCCCCTGTTTATCACACAGTCCCTTGATCTGAAGCAGTTCCGCAGTCTGTAAGAAACTAGAGAGGCGTTCCTGGCCAATATTGACTTGACCTATAACAGCAAAAAAAAAAACATTGTAATTCACTCAGATAAGCCAAAGCCAGGTTTGGCCTACATAAGACAAATGACTCACCGTTGTACATGAAAGTGACAATACTGCCGAGATCAGGGAAGCTCACCCCCTTCAGAATGATGACGGGGTGCTGACACGGGTTCTCCCTGAAGGTCTCTCTGAAGAAGGAGCTACAGGCCGAGAGGAGGACCTTGTGAGCCCTCACCTTTCCCCCCTCCGCACACAACGTGACGTCCGTGAGCTCATCCTCCGTCCTCAGCTCATCCAACATGGACGTGACGTGGACAGCGTAGTTGTTCCACCTCAAGGAAAACTGCTGTTTCTGGCTCTGCTGGGCAGTCCCCATCCCAGCTGCAGACCTCAACTAAAACAACAAAATGACACGAATTGAATACAAAATGGGCAACGTCAATGACGTGACGTGACGTACTTCTCAAACCAATTGAAGGAAACCAGCTGAGTCTTATCGATGTCGACGATGAGTGAAGTTACGTTGATTTAAAATGGAGACCAGACTGTCCAATACTTAATTAATTAATTCACGACCACACGACAGAGCTAACAGAATAAAAGCTCTTTTATTTTGGAGTTGGAAGGATTAGAGCAGGAGGGAGTCGACTGGTTGGAAGAAAAGAAGCGACGACATGGCACATCCGCACCACTTTTTTCTCACGAGGAGAGACCGACCACTTCACTGTCTGCCTGCACACATAAACACAAACACTGCGAGTATAGCCCGCACCATCAACACCAACGACACCAACCAATCGCTCCACGCTTTGGGCTTTGGATGGAAAATTCCAACCCCTTTGCACCAGCAACTATTTTTTCATGTCGAAGATCCCAATCCAAACGCGCTCGCTCCATCCTGAATGAATGGACTACCAATGCCAAGCTAATTGCACCTGGAAATCTGTACGTTTTGCTTGTCGATGTCGAATGCATGTATGCTTGCTTGCATCATTTGCATATTATACTCATGCATATGCAAGGCAAGGGGTTAGGGGTTTACTCTGTTGGACAGTTGGATGATTTAGAGGTCATAGCTTTGGTACACGTGGACGATGATTTACTGTTTCTCAAGATTCCCAACGCTCTAATTCTTACTTTAACAAATATAAGAAAAGGACAGAAAATTGCATATAGGTACGCTTATTATAGTACTTCTACTCGACGTCCAAGTGACGATAGACACGTCGTAGTTTTTCCTTCTTGTTCCTATTCCCATGTCTCTTCCACGGCTTCCCTTCCCCTGATCCGCTTTGGGCAATACTACTGCTACTGCTAGCGAGATGTGATGATGCTAATCCGTTATTGGGAATGATGACCTTCCCTTTAACATGGGCGGCGGATGCAGAGGGAGTGAAAAACTGACGGTCCAAGGTGTTTTCAAGTCGAACCTTTTGCCCGACAGGTCTGGACTCCTGGAGTATCCATAAACAAATTAGGAATTCAGTCTTATTCAGTCTTCAGAATCGGAATTATTTAGACAAACTTACAAATTCGCGAACTCGACGAGATCTACCAGTGGCTTCAGTAGAAGGCATGGCAGGGTCAAATTCTTCTCGAGAAACAGTGGGAGGAGAATGACAGTAACACAACCGTCCGGTTACGTAGTCCTTAAGAACTTTACGGGCAGCACGAGAGGTGTCAGGAATTCCTCGTACCGTCATAAAACCTCTGATGGCTAAAGTAAGAAGAAATAGTCAGCAACGTCCACTTCTTACACCATGAAAGTCTTTACCTGCATACGAATTTAGAAAATCCAGATAGGCGTAGGTCTGTGGAAGGGTCACGCCATATTTCCCTTCAAGCACGGTCATAGAAATTCTCTGTACAAGAAGCTCTGCAGCTGAATCGTAACTTGTTAACTGATCAATTGGAAGAATCCCTCCCAGCACCATTTCACCTTTTGATCCACCAAATGAGGGCATGACCAAACCCGGACAGTCACAAAGTAAAATGTCATCGTCCAAGAATAAGGTCTACAGTACAAAATGTAATGGATAAAGGGATTTTCTTTCAGTTACCTAATAGAAATAAGTTAAAACGGACCTGGAAATGTTTCGTCTTTCCAGGTGTTGCCGATACAGACGTCTTTTTCATGGTCATCAAAGAATTAATTGTCGAACTTTTCCCCACGTTCGGATAGCCCACCAGACCAACTGCATAAACTTCCAATGTTTCTTCGTCCTTTTCTTTTTTGAATTTTCTGAGATAGTCAATCAGTTCATCGCGAGTTAAAATTTTGCAAGTATCCGCAACTTCAGGGCCACCATCATCATCAACCACATTCCCACAAACATCTTCCTCTTCGGTGTCTTCATTTTCGCTCTCGTGAGCTTCTTCTTCGGATGCTTCGCCCTCGTCTTCATAATGCTGACCTTTGGTGTTGTTCTCGTCGTCCGAGTCTTCCTCTTTCAAACTGGCAGATGCTGCCACTGCTGAGTAAAAAGCGTGAGGAAGATCAACTGAAGTAAAGTAATCCGACCACATCTTTCTTTGACTCTGAGACAGGAAGTCTGCTTTGTTAATCAATAGCACATTCTGCTTTCCCATCTCCTTCACATAACTCTCCAAATCTTCACATCTGAAAACCAAAATATCATTTTAAAACCCCCAAAAACCCCACTTTAAGAAACAAACAAATCAAACCTGTACAAAAGTGGATTCCTAGCGTCAACAATTTGCACCACAACATCAGACCTCTCGACCACTCTCCAAAGTTGTCGCCAAACCTCCAAATTCCTTTCAAATGGGGTGATACCCTGCCTGTTTTGAAGATGCGCCATGCCCCTCCTCCAATCTAAGAAGGCCTCCTTCTCTGCAGTGTCCAATTCCTCCGCCGTCATCTCCTTCGTCCACTTTGGTCGACGGGGAACTGTGACCATCCTATCGTCACATCACACGTGGTAAAAGATAATCAATAAGACACAAGAATCTATCGCCTTACCGTAATTCCTCCTCGTTGAAGGCATCCTCGCCTTTACCATCCTCAGCCTGGTCATCAGCACCAGCTGTGGTCGTGGACATTGCGACGAATTTGACATTCAGTTTTTCCGCAGTGAACTCTTTATTGGCCAAGGCTGCAGTCGCGATGAACTCATCGTAAGAGTTCTCTTCCGTCACGGACTTGAGTGCATTCGTGTTATTCTCACTTATCGGCCCATGTTCCTGTTTTACAAAAAAAAAAGAAATTAGAAACACTTATATCTTCAAAGATGATAACCTTACGGCGTTCGTGGACCGATCCCAAACCGGCTTCTTCTTCTTCACAAGGGACATGCCCAAGGAGGCATGGGCCGTTTTATGTGTTTTCCCCATTTTCACTGCAAAATTAATTAGTTTCTCCAAGAACTTTGATAATTACGATAAAAACGTTGAGTCAGTTTCACATGCGCTCGGTCGATCAGCTCAGCACGAGGACTCTAAAATTCACCCGCTACAAAAACAACTCGAATCCTTCTTTGTTTGCATAATATGCAATGTTGCATGCATTTTAATCTCAAGATTTTATTCGACTTTGCATTTACAAACAAACACACAAGAGTGAAAGATAGATTATAAAGAGACAAGGGCCCACCCCTCTAACATTTATGTACTTAAATTAGGATTATAAAGTCCGCATACTCCTCGTATTTTTCATGGTTGCAGTTTAAACGTATAACAACTGATAGGACACTTGGATTTATTTGACTGAACAGTGGGGATGGGGTGTGGATATCTGGTAGTTGTCAACTTTAACGGTTATTGTATCATCGTCACCATCGTCAGCCGCAGCAGCACCCGTACGGATGGATATCGTATCATCGCATATCGATGAATGCACAGAACACGTTCTTAAAAATACCTACTCAACTAACTAACCTATCAAAGCATATAGAGGTCTAGATGACATTTAATTTATTTAGAGAGAAAGTTGCATTCTGACAGGGATGAGAGATAGAGAAGAGGGACCGTCATCCAGGTACCCTGCCATTTCCTGGGGCAAGATGGTACTCTCCTCGACTGCCGTGCAAGGACGACACATACAGTCCACTGGGGCCTTTGTTACAATCTACAGACAATTTTAAAAGTTATTATATAGATTATATTGTCAACACCACAGTAGTTTGCTGACCCTCTGTACTCTGGGAGACCCTGGAGGAGCCTTTGGACATGACAGTGGAACTGCAAGAACATTATTGAAAAATAGTAAGATATCAAAGTCAACTGAAATTGTGTACTTATGGCTTCCCGTTCCCCACTCTCCTGACAGCACATGCATGACCGTTCCATTTGCCACATTTTCGATCCAGACACCTAAGGAAGTAAATGTCAAGCTAGTAAGATTAGAGAAACTTAAGTGTCCTTTACCTGGACGTAGGATGTACACCGTCCCACACAAGCGAAGGAAGGGATCGTCATAGGATTACAGCCTGGGGACTGGAGGACATGGAAAACTGGGGTCAATTTACATTCGTCTGCTAGGGCAAAGGTTGCCCAGAACAGCCAGACAATTGTTCTACCCACCACCAGAACCATCTTGGCCCTTCATGTCACAGACTCAAGCCTCACTCTCCTGCTCAGAGTTCTTTTATTGGAAACTCCAGTGGCCTGGCAGGGGGCTAATGCACTCTTGTTGTTTCCTCTATACCGAGATTACGGTTAAGTGGTCGTAAATGCAGGTCCCATGTCATGTCATTTATTTTCACAGTGTACAAGGTTTTACAGTTGAATCCTCGTATCATGTCATTATATTAATGAGAGCACAAAAAACATTGTGTTCTTAAAGTACACATAAGCAAATAGTGCAGCAAGCAACTATGTTTTCGTAATAATGCACCTTTATGATTGCAATTTAAAGCTATGCAATAGAGATTTATGTGATTGTTGCATTTATTTGATTTATGCATCCTTATCAAATGCACATGCACCTAAACAACGTTTCAATTAAGTGTACAATTCAATTAGTTCAAGTCGCAAATCAGATTGCACACTGATTAGCACAGAGTCTTCGACTTGATTATTGAGACAACGTGTTGCAGGAACTTAATACAAAAGCTACACATTTCCTTTCAATAATACAATGTAACATGGCTTGATGTTACGTTATATACTCTTGATCTTTACATTTCCGCACCCTCGGTGTGACCAAGTATGAAAATGGTCAGCGAACCATGCGACCAGCCTTTTTGGCTCTAAGTGAATTTGTACCCTGCTGCCTTTGGCTTTGTGAGTCAGTCCAAAAATGTAGTTTATCATCGCCAGTTCACTATGAACTGCATGATATTTTCCGTCAATCGCGACTTTGACTCATGGGACATAGAAAACCTAAAATACATTCGGAAGATTTCCATTCGTGACGACGATGGAGGGGAGAAGGAGGACGTTTCTCACCCTGCCCCGAGAGTGATTGGGTCTACAGAAAGGATGAAGAAAGTCTACCCCATAATAAAGCCGACTCAGATATTAGAAGAGGCTCCACCATTTCTTCAAAAAAGGAAGTGTCCTGAGCTGTCACCAGAATACTCTTGTTATCTCATGGACGTTGTTCTTGTGACGAATGAGTCCCTGCCGATAAGTACAGAGCATCAGGAGGGTCGTCGTCACTCATATGAAGAAAACTCATCAACTCGGTCCCCTTCAGTTTCTTCCACCGACTCGTTTGCATCGGCCATTCAAAAAGGTAAGCTCCTTTATGGCACTAACTAAGTACTTTCATTACATTGCGTTTGTTGGAGTAGGATTTTTTGAAATGGATAGAAAGGTCTCAACGGGACAAAAAGGACATTCGAAAACTGTAAGGTTTCAAGATGGCATTCACCCGACGAAGACTTTGTCGTCCATGCTGGAGGAAGGGGCCAAACGTGAACCTGAACATAAAGCAGATACGTACCCAGTGGTAAAGAAGACCAAAAGCGTGGAAGTGCAACGCAGGATTTCCCTGGATTTGGAAGGTGTCAAGGTCTCCCACTCCTTCAATGGCCGTCTTGTGGGGAGTGAGCTCTTGCAAGAAGGTTATGCAAACAATTGGGCACACCTTGAAAATTATGTCAAACTCTTAAATTCAAATCTAACTTCGTCCAGTCGTTCTTAAATCTTTCGACTTGATTTGTACCGTCTTTTCAATACAAAATTGTGGTTTTTGATTTATTCAATTTGTATCATTATTGACCCTTAAAATCCTATGATGTACGTTCTATATATATCACCATATGAAGTATTGCCTCCTTCTATTGGGGTAATGCCCATAACCAAAGTTTTTGTACCCACGCGTGTACGGATATGCATGTTCGTAGTGACGACGATAAGCATTGTTTTCCTCGTAGTAGTAGGAAGGTCTAAAGGAATTTGGTATTTTATGAGAGCGAACATATTGAGGCAAGTTGAGACTTTCTTGTGCTTTGCTGTCATCCCCATCTTTTTCTGGCTTTTCTTCCGTTTGATTTGTTGAAGCACCCTTGATCTCTGAACCTGAAGGGACAACTGAGGAGGAAGTATGTCTGCCATCTGCAATAATGTAGTAATAGTTGTAGCCATTTCCTGTGGGGTCAACAGTGCTTGGGCTGACTGGTGTTGTTGTTGGAGGAATTTCAAGTTCGGCAGGGTTCCCATAACCTTCCTGTGGAGGTGACAATGTATCTTCTTCCATTCCTGCAAGGGGAGACATGGGAGTGGTATCTGTGTCAGTTGGAAGTGACACTGTCGTTTCCTCCTCCATTCCTTCAGGAAAAGGCAGGTATGACGGTGGTGGAGCTGGAGGGGAGGACATTTGTGGTGACGATGAGCCAAGAGAGCCGACCAATTTGAGCAAAGACTTTTTCCCGTTCACCAAAGTCGTCGGCAGGTTCAATTTCGCTGTTATTAATGACTCAGGCACTCCAATGAACAAAGCTTTGCTGAATTTTAAACGGGCAAGTATAGCGTCCTTTTTTAGAGCGTAAAGAGAGCCTTCTCCGGCGACCGCATTTCCCACCGCGTCAACCACCTTGGTCAGAGTAGGGGCAAGCTGGGTCAGTAGCATTAGGGTCGGATTATCTTTAGAAGGAGGGGCACTGGTGGTGCTGACGTTTTGCGCAGGTGGTGGAGTTGTACTTGATGTTTCTGGGGATAGACCTAGCAACTTCTGGAGCCCTTTCAGCTTCCTACCAGCATTAGCAGCCACACCACTTCTCAGCTTCTTAAAAAGATTGTTCCTCATGGGCCGTCTTGGAGGTGGTCTGTGGTGGTGATAGTAGTGTATTATTGGGTCTACTGTGTACGCTGGATTGTCCTGCTCCTGGTGATAATAGTCGGACCCTGTGTTCCAACCCCAACCGTAGCCTCCTACTGAAAAGTAATGGCAATTGATTGTGTCAAAACTGTTGAAACTATCGGAAACATATACCTTCACCGTTCCATGCATCATCATGTCCCCACGGTTCTCCTGCAGAAGAGTCCACCACATCGTTCACATGAGTAGGAAACTCGGCCCTCACACCAAAACCTAAAATTGATACGGACAAGACTACGAACCACATTTTCTCAGGTTTCTACACCCAGTATACGTCTACTACTATTGGTATAAGAAAGAAAACTTGGAAAGTGTTTCTTCCTTCAAATCGAATCAGAAAATACTACATTCATGACTGAAATGAAATTGACAACATTATTACCTTAATTTGTATGAATTTTGACCAAACCAAAGTACCAGCAAAACGAATGAAGTGCTACAAAAATTCCAATAAGTACCTCCATATAGCATGACAGGTCAAATTACAAAATGATCGTCTTCCCAAGTGTGCAATTATTAATAATCTGTCATTATTTAAAAAGGTCTTATCGTTTAATGTATCATCATCCTCGTCGCCAATCATGTATTTGATGTGTCTTCTTCCGACCTGTGTGTCCACCTATTCATTATTTTCAATTCCTGACCCATCACACTCTAGTCTGGCGACATGACATTTCATCGGCTGTAAACAGAAGAATCGGCATTCCTAGAAGATCGTCTAAAATGCTTCATTTAATATGTGTTTGATTTAGACAAGAAGAAAGTAGAAGTACTAGTATGCTATGTGCATGACATCGTGTTCCTTGAATGTAGTAATGAGTTGAAGAATGAGACAAGATGAGAGGAGGCTGTAGTAAGAAAACAAAACGCAAACGCTTTCCCTTAATTACTTTTGACACGTTTATTATGTTACTTACTGTAAAGCTAATTACAATAAGAAGAATACTGCCAAAACAATCACCATTCAACAAACAAAGCAAAAACAAGAACAACGTTGCTAAATAAATGTAAGAAAAAACAAGCAGAAGGAATTAAATACATATAAAAAGGATAATGTCAATAGCATAAATGTGAAGGCGGAAGAGTCTCCAAAAAATAGAGGAAGTCTCAGCGTGCCCCATGCACGCTTCGCATATGGCACTCAGTCTACTTTAATACTCATGATGATTGTTGACTGCCTGATCCTCCGTAAGCACTCCCTGACTGCAGTTGTCGGAGTTGAGAGCTAAATGGCGACCCATCTTCTGAGGAAGAGTCCTTTAGAACAACGGCCACTGGGAGGTCTCGGTAGAAGCGGGCCATTTCCCCAAGGCTTCCACTTTCCCATTCCGCACTACCGCTTCCACTGGGTGAGAAAGGGGAGTTGACCAGCATCTGTCGGTAGTGATCTATGTCCACTTGGTCCGATGCGGAGACGTGAGGGTCAAACATGGACACCACAGGGGGAAGAGTGGGATACATGTGGGTTTGGATAGAGAAGTCCGTCTCGTACGGCGATGACGATGGAGTCTCTAGGTTTGCAAACTCAGGGAATGCCATCAACGGATTTCTTAAGCTCTGTGCGATAGAAGTGGGTTTGGGTTTAGACGATGTTTGCGCAAATTTGACTGAGGACGAGGATGATGATGATGCGGAGGGTGCTCCGTATTGGGATTCGACAAATAATGTCGGCTTCCTTGGACTTCCTGACGATGGGGGTGACGGATTAAAAGACGGAAGTATTTTAATTGTAGCTCTCTCCGTCGTTGGGTGCTCGTAAACCGGTGAATGGACTTGGTCCGTGGACGTGGTCTTTCCCGTCCCAATGGCAGGCACTGAGTTTGCAAGTGACAAGAGTGTCATCAACAACCGCTGTTTCCCCTTCAGGAGGGTGATGTGCAAGGTGCGCACAAAACGCACAAAAGTAGACATATCTTTCCTCTGTAAAAGATTCAGGAGGAAGTTGACTAATCTAAGTTGTACTTTCAGAACGGTAGGAACAGCACGAAACGCAAATTTCGCAATTGCTCTCTTTAACCTGAATTTGTACATAATCAAGGTCCTTGCGATTGTGAATTTAGCCCGCAGAGATCTGCTGACTAGTCCAGTTACCGCAGATAAGGGCGAACCAGCAGATGACCCAGAAGATGAGGAGCTTCCCCCTCCCCCTCCAGATTCTCCCCATCCGGCTCCAGCCTTACTCTGGATGATAACAGCGGCAGAATTGCTCTCGCTTGGAGAAACATCTCCTGTGGATGTGGACGCTTCTGTTGTGGACTGCAAAAGGGTCACGAATGGGGCTGTGAATTCTCTCAATGAGGCAAGCTCTGGAATGTCCGCACTCCTGACCCACCAATTCGTCAGCAAACCTTTACCCTGGTTGCTCACGGACTTGACCGTGTTCATGGCGTCTGACAAAACCCCTTGGTCCAAGAATACGAGAGAGAGGCCTTCATCCTCTGTCTTGGTTGCATTTGCATTAGTTTCGGTTTGATTTGACACCGGGTCGTTAATCAGGGATTGACCGACTTTAGACGCCCAGTCCCACGAGGACGACAGTTTGGTCAAGGACGGGGCAAAAACGCTGTTGGTATCATCGTTTGACTTGTAGCTATCGTACACATTTTTCCTTATCACGTCCCACAGCGACTCTCCTTCTGGGACAGAAGTAGACACTGTAAAACAATCAATTATTACCATTGGAACATATCACAAGCAAAGTTTGTGCCACTTACCGGTGGTAGGTGATGCAGATGACAGCTTCAACAATGTGGGAAAGGAAGACGCAATGCTTTCAGACTGTGACTTGAGCAAAGAACTAAATTGGCTGAAGGGTACTGCCACTTCCTCACACGAGACGACATTCCAACTTTGCGTAAAAACGAGGAAGAAGCAAAAGAGGTAAGAGGAAACGGGAGACGCGATTAAGCAATGATCTCTTTTCTTGGCTCCGACCACTTCGGCCATTCTGTTCCGCTTTGTGCAATTTTCGTGGCAATTAAATAAAATTCAATTCAAGGCAAAAGTCACTGTTCGTAACAAGTCTCTCAAGATATATTTGTCGTTGTCGTCACGAGATGACAAGTCAAAGCCCCGTGTCCATCAGCGTATGTCGTTTGTTGTGTCACGTAATGTCACGTCACGAGAGCAATTAGCCAAGAGTCAGGCAGGCTCGGATCCGAATGATTTTCTTTACGACTTCTTCTATACGTTTTACTCAATTCTGATTGCCAGCGATAAACTTGTGAAGAGGTAATCAGACAGAAGAGAACTGCGAGAGGAAGCAGTCAAGTCAACCCAAGCCAACTCCCCAATTTCAAATTTGAAGTTATCCAATTTGGCTAAATGTTGTTGCTTCATTATGACATAACATACAACAACATGACACGACAAGATCCTCAAAAGGATGTGTAGGTGAAAAAAAAAGTTGCAAAGGTTGAGGTGAAGGGGAGGAAGAACAAGAACGACGGAAGGAAGGAAGGAAAGAAATTACTTATAAAGAATGCGTGCGTTTTGGGAATTTATAATCACATAATTTCAACTGCATTGTTGTTACGTTGGGTGAGTGATCCTGTGACGGGTGACATAAGAAAAAGAAGAAAGAAAAGATGCAGATATTACAACAAGATCACTTCCGCTCAAATAACCGGTTGGCGTTCTTCGTTATAGCAGACCTCCAAAAAAAGAGTAGAAACCTACTGCGTTTAAATAATTTCTTTTCGTAATGAAGAAACCTGTGAAGCTGACACACAGGAGGAGAGGGGATACATTTCTCTAATCTGCAAAAAACTGCATTCATTATTATTACAACATTCATGATTAAGCTGATGTGCGAATGCGAATTATGATGACCCCTCATCATAGCAGCATCTGCATTTGTCTCATCCCCCGGTTGCAGAAACATGAAAGGGTTATGCTCCTGATCACCTCACTTTACATTTAATGCACTTCCCTCAATCAAAATGATTTGTAGTAAGTGACTGATAGCATTTTCTCAATTTGCCTCAAATTACTTTTAGTTGCGATGAGGTGCGCATATCCGTATGGTACTTATCAGAAAATGACTAATTGGAAATTCCAATACAAATTGATTCTTCCAATCATTATTACTGCAAGGAAACTACCAGGTACCTAAGATGATTTTGTCAAAGTATTGATCACAATAATTGAATTTCTGGAGCATTTTTCTGCTTTATATGGAATCAAAACAGAAAACTAAATTACAGGTTTTAGAAATTAGAATACCAAAACGGACTGCAAATTGCATGTACTTTTAAAATTAGAAGTGCTTGATTCTCGTAACCTGTTTTTCCATTTTTTGCTGTAAAATTGAAATCGCTTCATTTTCATTTATTACTTATTATTATTAGGCGTTATGTGTGGCATGACATGACATGACAATGCCGATTCTCTATGTATGACGATGATGATGAACGTTAATAACCAACTACGGTATCCTTCTATCAAAAGAAAGTTCACTACTTTGCTTCTACCTGACAATGCGTCAATTCAAATAAATAATGATGTATACTTCAACAATTACCGATTACAATGCGTTTGAGGAAAATATATGAACGTGGCGGAAGGTAATGTAGGGATTTGAGACCGGAAATGCACATGCCCTTATTAAATTAACTATGAAAAAAGTCGTCCGTGTATGAAATTTGAAATAACGCGAATGGATGAACTTGTATCGTA
>JAQIWU010000995.1:0-19649 GCA_034696445.1 Isotomiella minor | reverse complement strand
TTCGACAGGACGATAAGGTCAAATGAGAAGAGAGTTGTGATAGCTTCAAAACTTGACTCAAGAATTCTACTCTTTTTCACTCTAAATTCTGAACAACAGATTTGACCTTTCTCCGTCCCCAAATTGCAATTGAGCTGTAGGACAATCTTCCAGACCACAAATTTGAATTTTTGCCACTCCCACCTCCCCCGGACGTGTTACTTATTTACGAATCGAACAGACTCATAGAGAAATAATTATTTCATTGTTTGCTTACCCTTCTTGAAGGAATCAGACCTATAAATATCTCTCAACTCTTTCATCAATCGGTCGGAAGCTTGAACAGACCCGGTCACAGTCCCTTGTAAATAATCCTGTCGTTGGTTGGCCTTCAATCTTTCCAACGTGGCAAGGTGTTCGCTATCTAATCCTTCCTTTTCTTTGTTCTTGTTGGCTGACTCATCCTCTAACTCCAGGTGCAGGTCATCTTCAGTATCTACTCAACATATGAATAATTCGTGTAAATGTCAGGTCATACGATACGCATAAGCAAGTACAACTATTACCGTCATCCTCCTCGTCGTCATTGTCATCGTCAAACTCGTACTCAATGTCCATATCCTCTGACGAAGCATTGTCCGTGGTTGAGCTGGACCCAGACGTGGACTTGGACGAGGAAGCAGAGGTGGACGAGGAGTCGGCGGACATAGACGAACTAGAACTAGTTGACGACGATGACAGGGACGCTGCCAACTTATCGAGATCTGGCGTTGGTTCTGGAAGACTTTGCGCCTTACAAAGTTCTCTGACAAGAATTCCAACTTGAGATATGACATGGTTGTCCAACCCCGAGGTATTACTCAGTCGTTCCACGGACCCTGTGACCGTCAGGTCCTCCGAGTCTGCAAACCACACGGGGGGTGTGACTGGATAAGTTTCCTAAGACATAAAAGAGAGACAAATGAGTTTCTTCAACAAGACAAGGGCCTGGATATCATCCTATTGCGCTATATTCTCTGTATCCTTCCAATTTTATCATATGTCGACCAAAAACGACAGACAAAGACATTTAGAGTATCTTACCGTGATGTTGGCAGTGATATCGTGCTTCTTGCCACTCTTGCCAATGAAGCGACAAGTCAGTTCGTCCAGACTAGCTGCGACGACCTGGAAGGTGGGGTGGTCCTTTGGGAAGATCCTTTCCACGGTTTTGATTTCCATCTTTAACGTGTTCAAGCAAGCCATCCTCCTGACTTGACTCAAAACTGACGACGACGACGGTGGTGTTTTGATAAGTAAGTAGATAAATTTGGAGATTTCACTTTTAGCTTAGCTCAGAACCTCCTTCCATCTACTTTTCATTTTTTAGTTACAAAACCCCAAGAAATTAATTTGACCATAAGGATTTGCCAAACGACAAAAAAGATCCAGGTAAAGTTTATTTGATTGGGTTGACGACGACGACGAATAGTTTTGAATTGCACCTTCCTTTTTACTGTTTTACAGTAATCTGGCTCTCTTGGTTTGTGAGAGAAACAGTTGATTGAATTGAATAAAGCAAGAGAAGAAGGAAGAGAAAATGTAATGCATTCAGTTGTTCAGTATTGCCAAAGTTTTTGTGTCTGGCTGCCTGCCTGCCTGTGTGTTATCTCCACATTACATTACGAAAGGTGGTTTGGTCTTGCAGGTTGCACTGCACACTTGCAAAGAAAGCTTTTTAGCTGCGCCTCACACAGCATCAGAAGGGAATTTGCTATTTGGGATCGTCCACATAAAATTTAGTTGATGTCGAATGGATGAAAATGTCATTTTTTATCATTTTATAAAATGGTTTTTGAGGAGTTTAGTTGATTTGATAATTTTGGGAATGACTGGTGTAGGGCCCATGACGTAAAACAAGAAAGCGATTTTCATTTGTTTCTTTGTGTGCAGCACGAGATTGGGATTGGGGATCCTTTTTGCTTTGATAATTTTCGCCTTGAGATTTGAGATCATCATGCAACTTTTCTTTCTTTCCCTTCTCTCTTCTCTGATCTTCTTTCACCACCGTCACAACATCACATCAGAATTGAAATTCAATTCGTTCTCAAGTCATTACCACGCACGAACAAAGAATCCAGCAAAAGCAGGCATGTCTAATGTTGTTCTGGTGAGGTAGGCAGGCAGGCACACGAGAGAGAGAAGGAAAATGAGACGGCCTTGACCCTCTCGGATCGGTCGTTGACATTTAAGAGTCTGAGCTTGAGGCTGTTGCTTTCGTTTTGAGATAGTGTGTTTAGTGTTTTGTTATCAAAACGACGGAATTGTCCTTTTTGAAGTTCTTTGTGCAAGGGAAACTTGGTGCATGTGAATCATTGAGCAACAGAATCGGATGCATGGAGAGAGAGTTGAATATTTATCTCAACCAGCCCCGACATGCGCCTTCTGGTTTGTATAGATAGCTATCATTGCGCATTTGTATTTGCATCACTTCACGGAAGTTGATTGTATACCAACCAAATTACCTAGGCTTGCATACGGTATGATTGGATGCGGTTAGATGATAGTTGTCCACCAAAATTATGTTCTGTGGGATCTTCTCAACAACAGATTTGAATTTTTGCCTCCTTCCCTGCGGAGCCCTGTGTATTTTTTAAGGCAAGAGCCCTGGCTGGCATAATTAATTATCCTTTGCATACCCTCCTTCTCTTTGTCTATATTTCTCAATTGATTCATCTCATCATTCATCAATCTGTCGGGAGTACAGTTGGTATGAGCCTTTCGGATAAGCCGTTTGATAGCTCCTGGGATAACTATAACAGATTCAAAAAAGTGTTAACTACACAATCTTAAGAAGCCAGACGAGACCAGGAGAATGTTATATTCTAAAACAAAATGCCCAATTTATTCATGCTGGACAGAATTGATGACTGATTCGAAATGACTATGTCCTCATTGAAAAGATAGTTCTACTTTACATGCACGCATCTACTTTATTTTGTGGTTGTCACAACGATTGATCTTTTGTAATAACTCTTTTTATTCACCAAAATGTTTTACATAGTAACGACATTGTTCCCACCACTCCCACTGCCTATTATTATATTCAACAGGGACCTTCCACCACTCAAAAAAACCTTGCTTCCATCACCTTCATCATTCTTGTGAAGTAGCTTGTGCCCGTACCACCCTACCAAATATCGTGTTGACCCTAAGGGATCCAGAATGCAGTCATAGTTGCTCTCACAAACGTCATCTTCTGCTCCTGCGGACCTGTTTTCCATTCCGCGAAGGGCTGCTAGTCTTATCGGTGATGTTATTGTTTCATTATTGTTGTGTTGGGTCCTGTATAATTTTTTTGTAGGTGAAAAAGACAAATTGTATGAACGACTGAAAATGTACCATCCGTAATCTAGCATTCTTCTCATCCCCACGCCAATCAGACCGTAGTTTTTCTCATATGCCTGACACACAGCCTTCTTGACGCACTCCAGACCATCCATCCCCATGCTCTGACTCAGGTCTTGGCCCCAAAAATAAGTGTTGGATTTGGCATTTTTATTAAAAAGTCTCTTCTGAAAACTGCGAGCCCCAGCCGGTTCAGACCCCGTGAAGATGAATGACAGGCCGAATGTGAGGGCAACTATTCCGAAGGCGAAGGCGCCGAAGATGGCCTGAATAAATAGACAATCGAAATAAGTTTGTATCTTTACTAAGGAGGGTTAGTATAATTGCCTGGTTAACAATGAAGCCTCCATTCGGGATGTTCGGGATCTTGAAGGAGAAGAGGGGCACTGTGAGAGCGATTGATGAGTTGTAAATGCGTCGGGCAAATGTCAATTGCTGTGAGTTATCGGATGATGAGGATCCAAACAAGTCTATAGCGTAGGTGCTTGATGTTAGATAAGCTAAGGTTACTATGACGATTAATGTGGACTTCATTTTGATGAAAAAAGTGTCTTAAATTTCAAAAATGTTCTCTTAATGAAGCGTAGGGCTAAATGAGGAAAGAAACTTTCACTCTCCTCTTCTCTCGTGAAAAGATTTTGCATAATAATTCATTCTTAGATACTTGACCTGCTTGCATTTATTTCATTGCTAAAGCTCAAACTTCCTCAAGTCGTTGTCATTGTTGCTATTATTATTATTGCTGTGATGATACCAATCCACTAAATATTGTGCTAAATCCAACACGTCAAAAAAGCATTTAAATTCTTTTCCGCAATTATTCGCTTGCTTTAGATTGTCTCCCTCGTAGGCAGCGTAGGAGAAGGGGTGCCTCTCAGGGGAGATTGTAGAATTGTCCTTTGGGGATCTAAACATTTAACATTTAGTAAAATAATGATTGTGTAACAAATCTATTTTTCTTACGGAACAAACACCCTCACAATCCTTCCCAACAATTGTCCAGCACTGCTACTACTTTTCTCCATCTTTCTCCTCTTCTTTTTACTATTGAAATTAAAATGTGCCTCACAAACCGTTTTTTGCAAACACTTTTCCCAGTCTAGGCCAATCTTATGCTGAAGGTCAACCCCCATGAAGTTGAACACGGGTTTGGCGGACATGAGATTGTTCAGGATGCCACCAGGGGTTTGGTATTGGTACTGACGGCCGAGGTCGTCGGAAGGGGGTCGGACGCCTGAGAAGAGGACGGGAACTGCGAAAATGAGGAGGGTAACCAGGAGGGCGAATAGACCGAATATGGCCTAAAAGAATTCTTAATTGTCATCTCTGTGGTTATTCTTATTGTTGGATAAGGATAAGTATTGGTACCTGATTGGCCAAGTCAACAGTGCTGCCCTAAGTTTGCAGAAGAAACAAAAATTGCAATCTTAGTTTAACAATTTTGTATTTGCTTACCTGGCTCGCCCTTTGGGGCAAGGTGAAAGAGAACAATGGGACCGTCAAAGCCACAGAGGTGTTGAAGAGCCTGGTGTTAACAAAAGAACTCGAACTGGCTAAAGAGAGTTGTCTTGACTGGCTGTCGTCTTCGTAATTGTAATCGGCATCTTGTTCGTAAGATTTGACCAGTAGTAGTGGAACAGCAAGGAGTATTACGGCTCCACTACACCAAACTGCACAGGAAGGAATCATTATTAGGAAAAAAATACTATAATCGTGTCAAAGTACCTGATTTCATGATGAAGACAAGGAGAAATTCTCAAACTGCCCCTTCCTGCTTGCAAAAAAGAAGAAAATAGTCTTTCTTCCTCTGTTCTTCATACTCACGTTCCATTCCACAGCACATTCATTCTCACCTCTCATTGCATAAAAATCATTAAACAAAACGGGACTCTATAATTTATGTATTCATTTATTCCGGCACATTTTTAACACCCTGAAAGTAAAGTAGCTCACACAGTTTTACATTTCATGATGAGGAGCATTCCTTCAGTAATATTCCATTTTCATTTCTTCAATTGATGTGAAAGGTAAGGACAAAGTGGTTAGGGCAACAATGGTCATAGTTTAAATTGCCACAACGACCAACTAAACTGT
The DNA here is from genome assembly GCA_034696445.1 of Isotomiella minor. Classification (NCBI taxonomy): domain Eukaryota; kingdom Metazoa; phylum Arthropoda; class Collembola; order Entomobryomorpha; family Isotomidae; genus Isotomiella; species Isotomiella minor. Next base: position 14,189 of record JAQIWU010000995.1, on the reverse strand, counting down.
TCCATACGTCCATGGGTTTAAATAATTGATGATGATGATTCTGATAGATTAATGCAAATGCATGAGACGAGATTTAGGGAAGAATAAAACGATGTCTGTAAAACTTATCACAAAAGGAGGCTTTAGACTCTTTTTATTGCGCGTCGTGATCCTCGTTGTCAGATATTAATCACACGTTAATGTCGTTTTCAAAATGGTAAGAATAAAAATATAATATTATCAAAGGCACTCATCATCATCAATTCGTTGGGTCGACGGACTATACTTTTGACTACCAGTTTCATCCATTCAATACTGGCTAATCACACTCGCTGGAGACGACGGATCTTCTTCTTCTCCGTCCTTTTCATGCCCGAAACTTTCGTCTGAACAAACGAAATTACATAAAATTACAAATTATCCATCTTCCTATTCCTTAATTTTATAATTTTCATATACCTGCAACTTTCAGTCCTTTGAGCCTCTTGAGCGTCTCCTCTTCTTCATCCTCCTCAACTGTCCTTTTCTTTGTCTTCTTTTCCTCCTCCTGCATGAGGGCCTCTAATTCCGCGTCCAAGTCGGAAAGGTCCAAGTCCTCTTGACCGATGGGTTGGGAAATGGCTGCGGAGACCTCCCCCGCCTCCTCCAAGGCTTCTTGAATGTCCAGCAGCGCCTCAGACACACCCTCTACGGTCAGTTTGGACTTTTTAAGCGCCTCCTTCCCGGATATGTAGGCTTCCAAGACCATGGCGTTACTCTCTGCAGCCTCCAACTGCACCAGGATACTTTCCAAACCGTCCAACACTTGGAGCACATTGTTCAGGCGTCCTTCCGCCAACTTCTTCTTCCTCAGTTCCGCCTTGGCCACGGCCCTCTTCCCCGCCTTCAGGGCGGATAGGGCAGATGTCTGGCTCTTGTCCATCTTGGCGCTCAATTCGTCCCTCCGGTCCTCGTGGACCTGGATGCTTCGAGCCACGTCGTACTTGCCCTTGTCCACGTCGCTGATGGTGGATGAGCCCAGGAGGATCACTTCCTCATGTCCCACGTGGCTGGAGGCCAAGAGGCCGACTGACCTTAGGTAGTCGCAGAGGAGGCTCAGGTCCTCTTCGTTAAAGAGGCGCGTTTTGGACGCTAAAGCGTGTCTGAAATCCGCTCTGCTCATCAAGACACCCTTCAGTGAGGCGTCCTTGGACAAATGGTCGGCTAGAGTCTGTAATTTATAAGGAAATGAGGCCAACGTCCTTTAGATAAGCCATAGGGACGTACTTACCTTGAGGGCCTCGACAGCTACGTACCTAACTTCTGAAGGAGGAGTGACCCTTGAGAAGGGGGAAGAAGGGAGGAACCTTCCGACGAGTTTCTTGGCATTCACTTGACCCCAGGCCATCCACCCTGCCGAGGCTTGCAGAGTGCTCAAGTAGTCCTTCTCCGTCTTGACCTTTCCCTCCCTTTAAACAAAACACAATATTTTGAGACCTTACATAGATAAGATTCTTTCTCTTTTCTTACCTTATCATCGTGTCCAGGACGTCCTCCAGACAAGCGGGGGACTTGGAACCGGCAGCCAGCCCCCTCTGAAGGTCCAGGAGTGTGAAGAGAAGGACAGGCCTCAAGTCCACCCATTCCTCCAAAGCTTTGATCCAGAACTTCATTTTGAGGTCGTAAGAATCTGGATTGAGTGTCCGTGGGCGGAAGGGAGAGTAGATGGCGTGGATCCGGTCAGAATTCGAACTTATCCCACGGATGGAAGGGACCAAATGGTCCTCTCCTCCTCCTCCTCCTGACATTTTATTTTTTGAATGCCATTAATTTTGAGTGATAATCATAAAAGACTTTATTGGGATTGGATTTGTTTTCTTTCTTGGAACGAACGGCTGATGGAGATCGCGCTATTGCGTCTCAAATTTTTTGGGTTTGCTTTGTTTTGCATGCGCATCGTTTTCCATTGTCGAATGGAGTCTATGACAATGACAATGGACCATTCTTTCAACCGCAATTATTTTTTTGGTATATTTTCATTCTAAGTTTATTCATGTTGTTCGATTTATCATTTCATTTCATTTCATGATATAAAATTTGAGACGAGCCGACATTAACGTAACGTAACGTAATAAGAAGTAATATGACATGCGTTCTCTGTTACTGACTACATGTGCTTAACTATTTTTTTAATTTTAAAGATTGATTGCTCAAAAGTCAAGTCTTAATACTTCAAGAAGAAGATAAAAACAAAACAATAAGATGTAGTATTTGATTCATCATTTTGTGCACCGTTTCAAGTAAAAAGCAATGCTTGCGTGGGTTCACTTATCAACTACACAGCTTTCTAATTGTTCACATTTGCTGCAAAAAAACTTTCTTCATCTGACATTATATCCAGGATGTCATCATCCTGAGCATGGATCCAAAATTATAGACCATGATTTTGTTGTCGCCAAACTCAAGGGATTTACGAATGCATGGACTGCATTAACATTGTTTGTGTAAATCTCTATAACAACCAAGGACACTTCATATCGTCATATTGTATCTACAAACTAATCAAGTAATTGAGATAAATTTTAAGTATGTACATGTGGAAAACGAAGGAAATGTCACACTGTACAATCGGTTACATTACTTATTCTTATGCCGATTTCAATTCTTTTCTCAATCCCTAATTTTTACCGTATGGAATACTTTTACTATATACGTAGGTATCTTAATATTCCCCAGTCTCTCACAATAAAAGGTGAAGGCCATAAACCTGGGTTGGAATTGGATAACTTAAACGTATTAATAATTAATGCATATATTCGTGTCTTTACGTTCTTCATATCTTAAACTTTTCGAGCATATCTTTAATTTGTTTAATTTACTCTACGCTACAGACTACATATCTTCGTTAACCTTTCTCTATCTTATCCTAAGTTTCATCACAGTATTCATGATATAATTGATATATGTCGTCTCACGTTTGTATATTATTATGCGAATGAATGTTTCTAGAGAATTAATCGAGTGCGTTTATGTCGAGGCTAAGTGTTTAGAACTAGTGGAACGTCTCTAAGATTCTGTCTTCTTGGACTTTCAACCTCTTCTTCACGCATTAGACTAATCTCTTCACCCCCACTCTCGTCGTCTTCGTCGTGGGTCTGCACTGGAAAGTATTTTGCACTGGAAGCCGGCTTCTTTGATCCCCCATTTCTCAAAATGGACTTTGCAGGGTAGGAAGAATTTCTTTGGTGACTTGTGAAAAAGTGGCAATCTTCATGATCATCTTCATTCTCCATCGTCATCATGGGTAGCCCCTCTGCAGCCTTTCTTCGTCGTCGCATCACGACCAAGACGGACGCGATGACGAAGAATACTGAGAGCCAAAAGACGCTGAGGACACTGGAGTCACTCCACTTGCCTGAGCTAATTTCTCTCTCTTCGGACTCGGACACTCGCCTTGAGACGAAGTGGCATTCGCCTAAAACAAATGAAGAAAATTATGAAAAGCCTTTATAAATATTCAAACTTTCTTTACCGTCAACGTCAGTAGTCAAGGGATTCCGAGGCTGTGTGTTTGTGTTCCTCTTCTTGGCGTCACAATGACAACAGTCGAGGTCTGCGGCACTATGACAGCAACTGATGCATCGACTGCTTCCTCTGTCCAGGCGAAGAGGACTCACACAAGTGCGGCAATTGTACGGCATACCCCCTAAAATTAAGGGCATAGTGTAAGAGGGGCATGGTGAGAAATTGAAAGCAAACTCTCACCATTGCACTTGGAACAAGATGGGTGACAGGGTTGACACGTGGTGTCCATCCGGTTGTACCAGTACCCATCTTCGCAATGTGCCTCCAACTCAGAGTTGACGGTTGTGACCATGGTTGGGGCAGTTCCGTTGAGCATGATGCATCTTCCCCCTTTCCTTAGGGTGTGACCTTCGCTACATGTGAGGCAGTCCGTGTCACCGGGTCCGATGCAGGATTGACAACTGGGCGAACATCTTGAGCAGAGGCCTAGGTCATTGTAGTACCTGTGCAAAAATTCGAAACTTTGTATATTTCATGTTTCTTTTAGGGGAGAGAGACAGTACCCAGGAACACAATGTGGAAGACAACGTCCGTCTTGAAGCATGGCGTCCGCCCTACACCCACCACACACTTCTGCAGAGGAACATGTAGAACACAGACTTGGACAGTCGAAGCATTCTCTTCCATTTTTGGCCGCGTAAGAACCCTTCCCACACCTGTCCACGCAGTTTCCTAGATATGCAAGGAAGCCCTGTTGGCATTGAACACATTGTCCAACCCCTTCACAAGCAAGGCAATTTCCCACTTGGCAACTTAAGCATTGTCCACTCTCAGCGTCGAAGAAAAGGCCATTGGGGCAACCCTAGACAAAATTAGAATAAATCAAAGCTTGAAGTCATGACAACTGTTCCGGGACATACCGCTCCTAGTTTGTTGCAAGAGAGGTTGTCGGAAGACAGGCTGTATCCAGGATGACACACATTGCACTTGTTTTCATTGCACGATTTGCACCCGAGTGCACACGGGACGCAGGTCCCGTAGGAGGTCTTCCTTTTCTCTGGTGGACAACTACGGACGCATTTTCCACCGTCCAGATACGTTCCCTAAGGAGACAAAGGGACTTAAATTATGATAATTTAAGGTCTGTATCGTATCATACCTTGGCACATTGGACACATTGGTTCCCCATGGGCCCTGCACAGACTGCACAGGACTTTGTGGGACACTTTTCGCAGGACGAGTCCGCCTCGTAGAAACCTTGAGGGCAGGACGCGAGGCATGAAGTTTCAAAGAGGACCAAGTTGTGCTCACATGCCGTGCAAATGGTTGTGTTGTGACAAGACTTGCAGCGTGAGGTACATCCGAAGCATTCCTTCTTCTCTTTGTCTACACGGGAGAAAAAAAGTTTTAGTCAAGATTAAAGGAAAGACTATGGATGTACCTGGGAAGTATCCATCAGGACAGTCGTTGGCACAGATAGCCAGGTCGGCAACCCAGTAGTCACTATGACATTGGGACCTTGTCATGTGAGGTTTCTGCACCAACTGAGACACTTCCGATGCGCCTGGATACAAGAAATCTTGGGGTAAGAACCTCGCCGGACCCTGGCTCTGGGTCTCCCTATACTGATTCGAGGAGGCTGCTTGAGACCCTGGTTGGAAATTATTGAGAGATCTCGACTTGAGGCGTGCAGGATTGATGTCAGTTCCGTACAGGATCAACTGCCATTTCTTCAGTATTCCAGGCTGATTGATACGTCGGCTTCCTGAATTGATAATCTCTAGTGTCCACCGACCATGCGCTTGCTCTCCCCAAAAGTGAACCGAGAGGAAGGGCCAGTCGTCAAAGTTGGAACTGGAAACGTCCCTCGGCCTTTCGAAAAGGAGGACGGAGGTGGTCCCCATCGGTGAGGTCAGGAGGATGCGGAGGTTACCTCGCGGGAAGAAGCGGAGGGAAATTTTGCATTGCACGTGCTATAAGGAAAGGAATGATGACAAAGTTAGCAAACTGTAGACTAAAGAGTATGGCAAATAGGACTTTATACTTGGTAAACGCAAATTTTGGTATAACATCCAAAAAGTAAGATTGTAAAACTAGCGAGGAACAAACCTCTATAGTGTCACCACATGAATTTTCACGTTATACCCAAACTTGCATTTATTTACCACATCGATTCACATACTTCGAGGTAGCGAATCTCAGAATTAGTCCCTGCACACCCATCCACGTCCATGAAAACTTTCACTTTCCCCAAATGTGCCCCGGGTATTTCCCTGTCCTCTCGAATCTCTCTGGATTTGCAAATATGTTGCGGAGGGACGCCAGCCCAGTCGGATGCCAAATCCACCATTTTCCCTGCATCCATCAAACCGTATCCAAACTTGTGACTAACTGCAATGAATGAATGAAAGTAGGGCATGGATGAATGAGGGAAAGTTGAAAGTTGGTCTATTGTTGACTTACATTTTCTTTGGACTCCGTTAACATACCACCCCTCCTCCTTTTCCAGAGGGGATGGTCGACTAGTCATGACAACCAAGTGCTGCATGTCTCTCCAAGTAAGATTGGGGTTGGCTTCCAGCGCCAACGCGGCTATTCCAGCAGCCAAGGGTGCACTCGCACTGGTCCCTGTGTGCTCTACAGTGCAAATATGATCCGGCCTCAGGCGACCGTCCATGTCCACCGTGGCCACACTCTTGTCCAGTGTGGGTGTCCCACTAGAGTAGGTCGTGGCGAGGGTGGAGGCACACTCTTCGAGGTACCAGGGTTTATAGCCTCCCTGCGTCGCGGAAGATATGGACAGGGTGAATATGGAATTTGTGTACCCGTCACAGTTGCAAGAGTCCACATGTCTCCCACCATTGCCCGAAGCCCAGATAAATATTGACCCAAGACCACGCCGTCCCTAAATAAGAAAAGAAGTACAAACAAATTAGAGCCGGGGAGACGGAAGAGGCCGGAGGGAGTAATTACATACGTTTGTGACTCCGTAAATGAAGGCTCGTCGTGCCAACGGACCAGGGCCGTCGACTGTCTTTCCATCATCCTCAGGTCCCCACGAGGCGGAGTAAATGTCAATATGGTCTGGATTCAGGCCTAAGGCTTTTGCCTCCACTGCATCATTCACCGTTCCATCCAACATTCGAACTCCTCCAATTGAGGCGTTGTAGGCAACCCCGACGCCACAAATGTTGTTCCCTGCCGTGGCTGCTACCTCCCCCGCACAACGAGTCCCGTGTTTGTTGTCCCCGTTGTCTTGGGGAGTTGGGTCGGAGTCGTTGTCGTTTATGTCGGTGGAAGCCCGTGCGTCCTGTACAAAAGGCAATTAGTTACTCATGAAATAAGAATGAAATCACAAACACTCAATTTTTGAGGCATACATAGTTAAGGAGTAGGTCGGGATGGTTGGTTTGTATCCCATCGTCAAGAATTGAGACAACGATGCCCTTTCCAGTAAAGCCCCGTTTCCATGCTGTGAGCACATTCATGTCAAACCCATCCTTGGATCCTCCCGTCTTTACAAAATGACAAAATGAATACTACTTATAAACAATCAATAGTAATATAGAAGACTTACCAGGTACCACTGCTCCTTCCACAAAGGGTCGACAAAGCCACTACTCGAATACGGAGGAATGAAGGCTTGCGAAGGTCCTGTAAAGTATGGATTTTGACTCGCTTGAGAATTCCCTTCATAGTAGTGGAAATCTCGTTTTGTCCTCTTCTTTTCGACCTGTTGCTCAAACCAATTCACCTAAAAAATGTCATAAAACTATAAAATACAGCTAGTCGATAAAAAAAAGCTGTCGCCACACTCATCAAACTTACATCCGGTTCGTCTTCTAGGAGTGAGCCGTGCGCGTCGCTGGCTGCCACAGATCTTTTCCTGACTCTTGGATGTTCAAATAAATAATAGTTCCTAAGGCTGCCGATCTGCAAATTTCAATTGAATAAAGTATTATCGTCACATCATAAATTGAAAAAAGATAGTCATAAAGCAGGCATTAATGCCCATTTGATTTTATTTTTGCACGAAGTGAGAAAAAACTTTTACTTTCGCAAAGTAAAGATAAGAAGATTCTACTTTTGTTATGGTGTCACGTTTGTCTTGCCTAGTCTAGCCTGTGCTATATAAATGAGATCCAAACTTGTTAAAAATGATACAATCAAATTTTATGATTCATCCTTCTTCCCTCAAAGACAAATTGGGATATTTGCGATCTTTTAAAAGAAAGACTTTTAAGAAGAAGGGCTTCTTTTTTCAATCTCAATAAACTCAAGGGATTGAGTATATAGGATTTGCACGGTATTGATAGTGATTTCTATTTCGATTCGATTCATCCTTGAAGGATTGGTTAGTTTCATGCTACAATTTTATGCAAAAGCTTGGTTTAAGGATTTTTAATTTCCGTTTGATTGCTCAAGCCAATAATGGCGTCTGCACCTGTGATCGTACCCAATGACCCTGGGTATGGTTAAGGACACAAATTAATATCACCTCAAGGTAGGGATGTCGTTGAGACAGACATTATATCATAATGCCCCATACCACAATCATCACGATACTCAATAAAACGTCATGGAAAAAACATAAACATACGATGATGGAGGAGGAAGTCATTGCAAATAAAAATAGAAAGTGATCCTTAATATACCTATAAACATTACGCAAAGGTGGTGAATTAAGAATGCACATCCATTTTTTAGCATACATAACATAAAATCAAATGCAATTATAGTTTGCCAAACACACGTAATGAAGGATGATGGCATAACTAAAAACCAAAAGTGCATTTAAAAATTGCATGCATGCATTAACATCATTTATTGCATTGCAATTTAATTTTTTTTTGTCAATTGAATTGGATGGACAGAGAGCCAGAAGTGGAAGTTGGCGGCTGACATTTTTTGTCGCTTTTGTACTATACAGAAATAGTAACTTTCACTATTGTGTTTTTTGCTGTAATCCAATTACTGCTTAAACCCAAATTAATGGGTTCCATCATCATGTCATGTCATTATTTAATGGGGCAGTTTCCTTGCCATTTCATTTCCTGTTTTATTAGTGACATCCACTTTACGTATCTGTAGTCACGACACGGTTTTACCATCATCAGTCTAATGTGTACCTACCTGCCTACACTGTTACCTAAGTCAATTAAGGCTGGTAAGTCACCAACTGCGCGACTAATTGTGTGATTGCATCTTGCATCCACACTTGCTCAATGTCCATCTCCATCCAAAAACAGAATCCATAAACTTAGGACAATTGAAGCTCAGGGATGAAAGTGAAAGTGGTGGATGATGATGAGAGGCAAACCAGGGCGTTTTTTAATGGGGAAGTGCAGAATTATTTTTGTGCATAAAAGTAAAGCATAAAACTCATGTGATTGGGCTGCCTACTATTTTACCACTATTGCCCGACCAAACTCAATGCGAACAAAACTTAATTAAAACCGTTCTGCAATCGGTAATGTTAATCTCAATGCATTAGTATATAAGTCTGGTAACTGGTACTTTCCAGGAAAACTGGTTGGTTACATTGCATTATTTTCGTCAGGCGAGGCATCTTTTCCTTCAAAAATGGCTGGAGTGCCAACATCGTCTTTGTTGAGTCTTGGAACTGATGACACGACCTTCACGCTTACTTAGATATGTGGGAAGTGAAATGAATTTAATACAGCTATGCGTACTCACAAAAGTACGTTTGCAAAAATTCTGCACTGCCTTGCACTAAAAGAGGCAAATTAACTCATCCGTGTCAAACTATATTACATTTTGTGAAAAGTGTGCGAACGAGCAAAAATTAATTTCTTTACTCCAAATGGACAAACGAATTCTGCTGTAGTTATGGAACGAGATGCGGATGCAGACAGTTTATAACCCTATGCATTAGATCTGTAGACAATGCAATTAGTTCTATCCATGTGGTACCACCACCAGTAATTTTAGCTGCAATTAATTTCTCTCTGTCACGAAAAGGCCAAGGTCTGTGGAATAACATGAAGGGTTTCCGTTTTATCTATGATCTATTTGTACGGATTCGTGTAATCCAGGCACTGGGTCTACCCTTTTAACGGCGGAATTAAATGTTTCGCTTTGTGGAGACAGATTTTCCTCAATTTTGGCAGAAATTAAACTACAATAAAAATGATAAAAGAAAAAGTCGATAAGAATGAAGTCATCGAAGAATTCTCCGAACTACGAGTACCAAGAATCAGTTAACCTTGAACCACACGTGACCCGTGCAGTAATTCATGGTATGACGATACAAACAAAGTACAGGGATCACATTTTTGACCTTACGGCCCATTGATACATTACATCATCACATTATTATGTATTACACTTGGTAAATAATTCGTCAACAAAAGGATGAAGATTAACTTAAATGACATTGTCAAACTCTCGCCCTTATTGACTCAATATCAATATCATTGAACTAAACGGAAAAATTAATAAATTCCAAAGAAATATACTGTGACATATGAGTTGATATGATACGATACAAAAACATAGTGACAGGAAAGGCTATAGTATAGCAATAGCAGGTGTCATATTACCCAACGAAGCGATATTTCGTAACCAATAAAAGATTCATGCAAATGAAAATGACACTTCAAAATGATCCTTGATTGCAGCTCTGCAAAATACAATCTTGAAGATATAATGGTGCACATGCAACACACATTTCCCTAAACTTGACCCAATTACCAATTGAATCCCCCACCTGACTGTTAATAATAGACGAGTTTGATACAAGGGTGCAGATTTAACCAATGTCATCAAAATTAGAAAGTCATAAGAACGAAGGTAGGTGGGGGACACGGCACTTTATATTCCAATCTACTGCACAGCTTCATTTCTTGGTAAGAGTACGAGTGAATACCCAGGTATGAACTATTAAAAATGACAACAATTCACCTGTGCCCCGTGGACAATGAAAGAAAGTGAAAGTGAAAGTAAGAGTAACCATCATGAGACCATATCAACATCGCCTTAAACTATTGTTATTCAACCACACAAGAATAGGTAGTATATTATCAACAAACAAACCTAAAGGTATCATCTTTCATGTTTACACACTCGTGTCCTTGTCAAACAATCGGCAGGTTGTTTGACTCACTAATGATTATGGAGTTAACCTCCATAGGGAGTTGTATACATGATTTATGACAACGTTTTCTCTACTGTCCGTGCTTTAACTTTAGCCTGCAGGTGACTTTCTCTGAAGACTTGGGGCAATGCAAGATTCAATTTTGCAATTGAAGGGCATCATAGTAATGCGATATTTTGTCCAGAATGTTTAAAACTACGACAAAGGTGGCAGCATCTTAGAAGCAGCAATTTTAAAAGATTTAAGGAAGGAAAAAAGTACCTGTCCCGTATTGACAAATCCATGTCTTTGAGCAATTGCATTAGCCCTCGACTCCCCATCCGGAACGTGGACGGCAAACTGATTAGAATATACTGAGTATGCGTTGGACACCCAACAGGATAAAACAATTAAAACAACGAGTATCACATTATTAACCCTATTAACACTAGAAGATGAAGAGGAGGATGCCGGGGAGAAGGAAGAAGACTGCTTTCTCCTCCGACTTCTGAAGAATTGTAGAAAACTGTTGAAGTCATCGTCGTTGTTGCTGTTGTGCGTCATAATAATCATGTTCCTGGGCATTTGACCAACATAGACTAGACCATAGGTTGGGTCTAGTGAAGTGTTGGCTCTTGCTGTTGTAATCAAGGCTGTGGGTGGAGGATTGTTAAGTTTTATTCAATAGGATTTTAAAATCTTGCGTCTTGATCAATTCAGGTCAGCAGGGAATAATGACACAGTATTGTCTTGATCACCACACCCATTTTACAATACAGGATTATTATGTCAATAAATCTTGATTCATTTTGAGCACTTCACTTAGGCTATAGGCTTGTGCAACTTGTCTCAAAACAATGACTTATGGGGCGTGGGTGGGTATCTGACAGCTGGACACTTACTTACTTGGATTGGATGAGTTGACAACGTAGCTACAGTTTCAGTTTAGTCGTAATGGCATGGCCCAATTAATGAAATAGAAATGGACAGTAGCACATTAGCCCACAGTCAATTTCACACTGGTTCGATTCGAGAAGAGACACTACTTTCTCCACCAATCTTGCCTCATTCATTTCACTTCTCTTCAAGCGAATGAATTGAATGAGTCGAGGCTCAAGTCCCAATGGACATGAATGACTCTTGACTGTCAGTAATGGAAAGAAAAGTCTAAAAGTCAAAGTTTCCTCAGAGCACAGTCCACAACTTACAACTTATCTAGCTTATTTGGTCCAACTGAAGCACAATGTCATCATTTCACGTCATTCGTTGGTGACTGACTGAGGATGTTGAATTATATTCTACCAAAAAAAAACTTTTGGGTTTCTTTGCGTCACGTTGAATTGAGGATGATAATGCAGAAAAGTGTATTTGTGGTTTTGTGCCCAGTCTTGTGGAAATTGACTTGCTTGATTTGCTCTGACTTTGTTGTGGGAGGCAGCAGGTATTATGTATTTTGTCATTAAGGATAAAAGTTGAGTGGGTATTTATTCTGGGACACACAACAGTCTTCATCTATCGATTCCGTTCCATAATAATTTTTGGTTGACAAAGAGAAATGTTAAAAAGCTGGTGGGAGATGAGAAGATGAGGAGGAGGAGGAATATTGAGAGTGGAAGGGTCTTTCCAAACTAATCCTTCTCATTTTCGCACTTGCATGTTTAACCTTGTCGTGTCTCAGTTGTGCATATCAAACTTGACTTCACTTTCACCCATTCACTTCCAGAAAAATGGAATGATGATGTCTTTCTGAACCAACCAAGTCAGTCCGAGGTCTTCAGAATTTCCTGAAAAGCAAAAAAAAAGTGGTAAAGATTTCTAATTTCAAACAATAATAGAACACACGTACTGATGACAATCACCAAAACTTTTGGTAAGTTATGTGCAAGGGGTAACAGATGTAGCTTATCTGAGAAAACTGTTTGTACATCAGCTATAAATACTGTCTTTCTAACTCACTCGGTTTCAAGGTTAGGAAATTAAGACTTGGAATGGCATAAATGTTTGCTTCACAAAAATTAACGATTTTGATTCCAAATACAAAACTATGCAGAAATAATGCACAAACATTCTTCTCTCTGCTCACCTCAAAGTTCAATCAGACCAGTTGACTAACTCACTGACAAAAAGAGTTAACCCCAATTCATTGTGAGGAATAATCATCGTCAACTTTTGTGGTCGCCTTTTTAATATGGAACAAAAGTAACGAAATAAATGGCATAAATCCATTGAAATGAATTTCATCTCATTCATTCTTCTTGTACAGGTCGCTATACATGATGATGATGACGCTGCCTTGATTTTTGCATTGGACTACTGTACTCAACAATAACAACAATTGATGCCGTATATGTACAGTAGCTATGCCAACCCACCGCGACTGACTGACTATCTGTCAATTGCATCTCTTCACCTACAAAAGTTAAATGATGTGTCCTTTAGTTTTAAAAATCATTTGCATTTTTGCATTGTGGTACTAGCAGAACTATTTCACTCGTAGCTACAGCAGTCCACCCAAACCAAAACCAATTAAATTAGGTAACTATACTACTAATCCTAATCCCGCATCTTAACGACGACTGCAATTTTTTTTACTACTATGCATGCATATATATAATATGCATTGTTGTGCCACAACCAGCAACGGTGTCGCTGTCTCATTACACAAGTATAGTTATAGTCAAAAGTGTCGGACAGATTACTTAAATACATTTAAGTGGATTGAATAAAATTGCAAGCCAGTTTGTTTGGTTTCAAGTGGTCAGGAGTTAGTTTAGTTTAGTGGTGACCATTTTAATTAGTTAGTTATGGCATGGCTCTTCACAAATATATATATATTCCTATACGATGCCACCCTTCTGTTGTGGTTTTGTTCATGCTTGTGCAAAAGAGACTCTATGTAGCCAGAGCCTTTTCTCTGAGGAAAGAGTGTAACAATTATAACCATGATTAATTGTAATTGTACTTTTTTAAGCAAAAAACTACCTGCTTGTTATGCATAAAACTAGATATATAGTCCATAGTATACTGGTTTAAGCAGTTATATTTTCCTAACCTACAAAACTATTATATCATAGTTTTTTTGGGATTTATGATGTATCAACTTTTCTTTTTGGCTAAATGGTTTTTTGGTTCGAAAGAATTTTTTAAAACAAAAATTATGAAGGCAAAAGGAAGTGTCGTTGACACTGGTCGTTAAGAAAGGAACCCAAGGACTTAAATTCCTGGCCAACATATAGAATGCAACTGTCCTTCACTTTAAATACGGCGTACACAGAATGCAATGCGGTGGTGAAAGTGATGTTTACTTACATATCGGAACTCACGTTTTCACTCCACACTCACGATCAAAAAATTTGCACTGTTTTTATGGCGAAAATGAACCCACAAAAAAAGTATTTATGACGCTCTCTTCTTCCCAGTAAAAATAAAAATGGCGTTAATTAGAAGTCATACAAAAAAACAATTGAAATAGAAATTGCAAGGATGGAATGGAGAATCAATGGGTTGTTAAATTTCCCATTCATTTTTTATTATTTTATTTTATGCAACGATCAAAAGCAAACAAACAAAGTAAAAAGGAAAAGTAAAAATCTACTATTCTTCTCTTCTC